>VDFB02156487.1:51746-143333 GCA_007258455.2 Sequoia sempervirens | reverse complement strand
GTAAACAAAGTCTCTCTAAGTCTCTTAGGATCAAATCAAACACTTCATCCATCTAAACATTTATCATCTCCATCCCACCAAACAACTTTAGAGCTTTTGAAAACATCATTATCTAGACTTGGGTACATCCTTAAATCAAAATCAAAATTACCTTGTTTAGTTAGGTGTATGGGAATGCAACCTTTCTCATACATCTAATTGAATTAGCAAACCTTTTGAACAAGTTCATCCTAAGGATCACATCCAACATCTTAGGGTTTACAAGTTCATCATCCAAATCAAAACAATCAAAATCAAACCCTAAGTCTAGCTTTGATCCAAAGTTCCTAAAACGTTCATCACTCATATCATCCACCTTTCATCGTTCATCTCGTCATTAGTCCTAAGAACCTTAGAGGTCACTTTTGCAACAAGGTCAAAACACAAGGAGAACATGGAATACAAACTTGATCCATACATCTCGAGTAATCCAAATCAATTGAATCTTCAAAGCCTTACAATTCCGATTGATTATCAAAACTCACACTTATACAATCCATACATGGGACCATTACCTTCGACAAATGTCAATAAAACAACAAGTGTGAGTATGCCCAAATAAAAGATTGGAACACATTTCCCAATGATAGATCTAAATCCAAACTTACAAGTCTATCAACTGAACAATCAAAGCATGAGCCTTCAAATGAACAATGTCATCCCACCAAATCCTTACATGCCAAATGAGAATGTACCAAGTACATGTTTTTGAAACATGAATTCGACAAACGTTGGGATGGATACATTTACAAATCATATGAATATTCCAAACATGAGCAATGGTCAATTTCAACCTATCATCATCCCAAGTCAAGGCAATGTCCAAAATCAGTTTGTCCATAATCCCATTAAAACACCACAAGTATACATCCCAAATCCGCTTAAACAAAATCCAAATCAAGGGAGTCAAATTAAAAATCAAGATCAAATTTCCCTAGAGCAACTTGCTTCACATGCCAAACTAATTGAACTATTGGGCCAAGAGATATCTTCATTCCAAAGTCAATACAATCTTCCATTGGTTAATCCATGTCATCAAAGCATTGAGTTGTGTCAACAATATCTCCAAGGTTAAGAAGTTAGATATCAAAGTCAACCACATCAACAAATCCAACCCGCATGTATCGAAGATCAATCACCACTTCTCCAAAATCAATCACCACAAGGTCAACTTAAAGTGCAAATCTCACAAAGAAACAAGCGACAATACACACCACTTGGGAGACCAATCGAATTGGTCTTGCAACAATTGGTACAAGAAAATCTCATCAAGCTCCCCATCTATGGGAACTATCAAGAACCCCTAGTTAAGCCACCAGGGTATAATGAGGAGCACCATTGTGATTATCACAAAATAAAGGGACACACAACATTAAGTTGTATTTGACTAAAAAATCTCATCCAAGACCTGATTGATCAAAAGATAATTGCTATTGGGGACAATGATAGCATTGTCAATCCCTCCACCACAATTGTTGAAAACAATGATCAAGATCTATCTGTCAATAAAGATGTTTTCGTCTCATCTAGTGAGGCATCGACCAATGATTATGTCAAAAATGTCTACATCACCTAATGAGTTAGAAGATATATCTCAAGAATTTATTCCAAAACATAATCAAAATCCTTCACCAAAGTCTAGCAATGGTCCTTCTCAAGACATATTGACATCCTTCGACCTCATGGCTACAGATACTAAAGGAACCCTAAACTCGACACTTGAGGATGTTGAACCACTTACCATGTCTAATGAAGATATCCAAGCACCATTTGTAAGCAATCCATCCTTTGAAACCGACCCATGTCAAGAGCTTGATCCAAAGCATATCGAAAGGAATCCCAAAATAAATCAAGATAAAAAATTTGTATCTCCAAGATACTACAATGATCTAATGGATATTCTCCTATCCACACAAGATGATCACATCCACATAACACTTACTCCTCCATCTACCCATGAGATGCTTTCTATGGCTGGACACGTAGATGATCTTCAGCTAGAACAAGATTGTGTTACACAAAAAGAGCAGATTCTTAACTCCTACAATCAAATGGAGTTTTCAACATCAGGATCAAATATGTCCCAAATTCAGATTGAGGACATCATGAATAAAGATATCAAACATTATCCACTCAAGGAAGAAAATCAGATAGAACAAGATATTTCAGAGTCAGCAGAGCATCCAATCAAAATAACATCATCTACAGTGGTCATTTATCAGAGCATGCTTACTAAACAAGACATCTCAGAACATGCAGAATCAAAGCATGAAGGTACTACTTCCACAATACTGGGGGCAACTTTGTCTCAAGCAAATGTCAACATAGGGAGCACGAAGAGTCCTTATGATGAAACTAGTGCCAATACTACAACCAACCACGTCATGAATCTTCAACCACCCATCACCCCATCCATGAATTGGGACCAACGTCAAAAGAAATATTTGAATGAAATCACAAAGAATGTTATCAAATCAAAAGAAGCTGAGAAGCATAATGGACAAATCAAATATGCATGGATACCAAAGCATACAAAGAAAGATCATCCCTATCAAACTCCATCAGTCAAAGAAACTATGGGGCAAAATAAAAAATTGAAAAGTATCCATCAAAGATGTCCACAAAAGCAAAAACAGGCTTCTCAAGCGATGTACAAAGTGTATCAAGCAGTTGGTCCTAATTCCACGCACACTTCCATATCCACCCATCATTGCTCATCTTCCCAAGTTTGGAGAGTCAAAGGTTCCAAACTGTCAACCAATCCATCTCTTATCCCTAAAAACACTCCATCCACGCCTCCATGCATAATATCCAATTCTTACATTGACTGTGTATTGGAAACAACCCTTCATCATAAGGATTCTGAAGGCACTTTATCGCGATGTCTGCACCAAGATAGAGTTAACTCCAGTATCGACAAAGCAGATTAGGAATCTCAAAAGTTATATTCAAGTGCGCATATCTTAGCGAAACAACTTCTTCAGGTAGGATATTGGTGGCACATTTTGACAAAGGCATCTACATCAGCTTCACCAAATGGTTCAACATGAGCTTAAAATCTTTCAGAAAATATAAAAACATAAAAAATATGAAAATCCAAAAAAAAAAAAAAAATAGAAAAAGGATTGAAAACAGTAAAGAAAAAAATCGTCCTCTAGTGAAAACCACTACGGTGGCACTTTGGGCAAGTCCATGACGAAAACCTGGCAAACAGGTGTCATGAGTAGAATTGAGCATCTACGTGTGCTAGTTTAGGTGAAAGCATCTCATCCCATCCATAATAAAGCCAACATTCCATCCATCTTATCCATAATAAATCCATCCATCCACAAACCATTTATCCAATCCATCTTTATCCATTTGCATCCATAGTCCAAATTGTCTTGATCTTGATGAAATTTTGGGGCACGCTTTACGCTTGCTTACGGTAAAACATCTTGACATGGGCCATTTTCATTGATCCTATCCTATACAGCATTATCAGAGCCATGAAGCATTATCCAATGAGCTTTCATTATCTGAACACCTTATCTTATCGCAAGATAATCCTTGGAATCCTTGGCATACTTACCATATCCTTCCATCCATACACCTATCTGAGCATTCATTCATCCTATTCCATACATTGCTAGACATTGGGGGAAAATATTTACATCTTGCTTCGAGAATAAAACTTTATCTATGTCCTCCAACTTATGTGGTGATCAGAACATTGGCAAACATGAAACTAAATTGGTCAAAGAATTTGGGATCCAGAATCCAAATCACTAGTCCATGGCATATTTTGACAAGAAGACATTCCCTATCATTCTTCATATTTCAATTGAACATCGATCCAAACAATCAATATCAGTCACATCTAACACATCCTTCAATGTCACATCAAATCATCCAAAACATCTTTTGTTCCAAATCAAGCTTCATCAATCCTGATCAATCGAATCCAATCAATCCATAATCTTGGGATAACCTTCCAAATCCTTGTGTTTCTTAACACTATCCTTGCATTGTTGTGCATCCTCAATAATATTATCATCATCAATCCTGATCAATCTATCCTTGCATTGTTGTGCATCCTCAACAATGTTATCATCATCAATCCCGATCAATCCAATCCTTGCATTGTTGTGTATCCTCATTATCATCATCATCAATCCATCAATTCGATCAATCAACCTTAGCTTGGTTTATAGCAAAATCCTCGAACAGAGAACTGATATCACATCCATATCAAAATCATCAAAATCATGCGAAAATCCAAAAACATTAGAAAATCAAAAAATCCAAAAACATTCAAAACATATCAAAATCCAAAAACAGTCAAAAATAGAAAACATCAAAAACATTGGAATCTGAACTACGTCGTCTCTGAGCTTAAACGTAGGCAAGGCTCATCTTTGATCAGCCCTCGAGACATCAAAATCCAAAAACATTCAAAAAACACAAAATCCAAAAAAAAATTCGAAAAACATCAAAATCCAAAAACATTTGAAAAACACAAAATCCAAAAAAAAATCGAAAAACATCAAAGTCCAAAACATTAAAAAAACATCAAAATCCAAAACATCAAAAAACATCAAAATTTAAAAACATTTGAAAAATCAAAAAAATAAAAACATTTGAAAAATCCAAAAACACCAAAAATAGCCTCAAAACATTCAAAAAATGTCAAAAACATCCAAATATTTGAAAAAATCCATTCGTCTCATCTTGCTTTCACCCATAATAATCAATCATCCATAATAAACTGATCGTCACCTTCATCGTTTGGCAAAACAAGTAGAAACAATCATAGCAGTCAACGAAAGCAAGCTTCAATTGTAAAATCAAAATCGAAACAACAAATCTTTTAAACGCAAAATCAAACTCTTGATCATTTTCAAACATGTCAGTCAACCTTATATCAACAGCCTATCAATCAACTTATCAAAACCATCATCATCCTATACAATGCATGCCCTAGGATATATCATTCTGACAATGGGCATCATTTTGAATATCACCTTGGATTCTTATCCTATCAAAACACATCCTTTTGGCTAGAGATATGAAGAACATTGACTTGTTTGCGTACTTGATCTTTTCTTTTGATTTATCTTATTGCGCTCATTCCAAGGACCTCTCGATGATATCCGAATGAAGGATTTAGAGAGATAGGAATGGGGCAACAATCATTATCTTTTCTTTGCTATGCTTGTTGGACGTTCTTGTAAAATAACTTGGAGAATACTTGCTTTGTTAGATATGTATAAAGGATGTTTTGGATGGCTTGTTGATTATTGCATTGATTGGTTATACCTCTCCATGTTTTGGTCCAAGATGTTTGAAACTTCTAAAGTGCATCCTAGCAAGGTTTCTGTATGTTAGGTGTGAACAAGAATACTCCTATCTATTTGTCAAGTCAAAGTCCATCACACTAAGTACCATGCCATCCTGGTCCTTTATACCTTGATGCATCGTACTTATGTGTGTTATCAAACATAAAGTAAGTGACCCTTTTAAAATCCCAATCCTTGATAAGTAAATCATCCATCTATCATCATCATTTCTCATCATCATTTCTCATCATCATCTCTCATAATGTTGGCTTGTTGGATCCTCTTGTCATCATCTAATTTCTTCATTTTCTGCACTAACATCATAGCATGAATAGTTAATCATCATCACCAATTCATCCATCATGCATCCATCGTGCATTCATATCATCATCATAATATAGATCTGTTAGTCTAAGCATCTCATAAATCATCCATTGCATAATTACAACATTTCACATCATCAATCTCATCCATCTCATATCATATCATCATTTAAGTTGTTTAGGATAATACAGATTTGTTATTCTAAGCATCTTGAAATCATCTCATTTGCATCGTCATCCATAACCATCCATTTTGAACCTCTTTATCGCGAGATAAACCCTCAAATCGAATCTTTTCACTCGATCTCGAGGGGGCAATGCACCGTTGTACTTTTCTGGGGCATCCAAAAAAATAGAAATTTTTTGTTTTGATCACGGCAAGTTTATTCTTTGAACTAATGCAACAAGTACATTGCTTCAAAGAGGGGCAAAATGTAGACACGTCAAATTGACATAATGCATTCAACTAGGTCATATTCATCCAAAAATAAATCAAGTTTATTTATCAATCTCCTAAAGTCATCAGCTTAAATCAAATAAATCAAACTTATCATCAACCTTTTTAATCAAATAAATCAAACATCCATCATAATGCATATTCCATCCTTCTTGATTTAAATAAATCAAATATCTAAGTCAAAGAGGTCAAACTCATCCTAATCATCATCCTAGCTAATTAATCCTGATCTAATGCTAATCTCACCCACTTGCATTCTCTAGATTTAGCCACTTGCACATATAAATCAATTTATTGATTTATTAAATCCAAGATTTTCCATCAACATGGCATTTATGGGGAATATTCCCTCAACTTTGAATTCAAAGGAAAGTTGATTTGTCCCTCCAACATTGCATTTATTGCTCATTTTCTTGTCCCCCACTTAGCATTTACTCTCAAATTTGAATTCAAATTCTCCCTCTCATGGGCACATTTCCCTAATCTTGCACATCCATTGGCCTATCACATGATGACAAGTGTCCTTCTTTCATTGGTCCAATCTTAGTCCCACATTGGTCTCTCTTCAACACTTAGCATTTTGAAAATCCTTAAATAGAAGCTTCGACATTGAGCAAATCCTCCACAATCTCTTGCAAGGTCACTCTCTTCATTTGAGAATTGATCTTGTCCATTTCACTCCACAAATCCATCATCTACACAACTTGATGCAAGGTCATTCTCTTTGAGAACTTATCTTGTCCATTTATCATCTCCATATCCATAGCAATTTCATCACTAGCTTATCAATCAAGGATTGGGAAAGGGCTTCTTTCCATAGAAGCACCAATCCACTATAAGATGCTAGTTTGATCATTAGAATGATGCCTTTCTATGTTTTGCTTGTTTCTTTGGCATCATTCTTGTGATTAGATGAATCTTATAGGGGATCTTTTGTTTGCTTTGGTTTACTAACAATACTAAGGGTTTTTGTTTTTGATCCAATGCAGATTTAGGGTCTCACAATTCCCACAAGTAGAGTTAATGTAATTACAAAAGAAATCCTCATGATCAACCAATTCCATAGAGTACAAGTATAATTATTCCCAAGTCACCATACATGTACACATGATGATTTATCTCTCCTAATCATGGGTTCCATCACCTTGTTGTTAGAAGTTTGACCTAAGTGTGTTGATTTTTTTTCTCTATTATTCCTAAGTTTAACTTATTTCATGTAAAGTTAGGAATTACCTATTTAACTTCCATGAAAGTGGTCACTTTAGTGATTTCTAAATTTCCCTCATGAAGGTGTAGTGCATACAATCCAACACACTAGATATAAACCACTTGTCTCTTGTGGTGGTGTCTCCCTTGATCATTTTTGGCCTACTACTCTAGGACTTGTGCAACCTCATGGTGAACTACTATATAAATCATATTCAAAGTTCAAATTGAGTTTTTCAAGGTCTCCTCCTTTTCAACTCCTTCTCTAGTGGTCACTCCCATTTTGGTTACCCAATCACAACAACATTCATATATCCCCATGCCTACCCCTACAATAGCTAAGGATAGGAATTCTTCATTGGGTCAGTCTCTCACTTCTCCTAAGGTCTTCAAACCTCCAATGGTACCTCACATTCCTCCACACATTAGCATGATAGACAAAGGAAAGGTTATTATGTTGTGAAGATCTTCCCCACTAATCTTCTATCCTCACATGGCTCTTGTCATTCCTCAATCTACCCCTCTAGTACAAAAAAGAAACAATCCCATTGGTAGGGAATATTCTTGTGCACTTCCTACACCTCATCTTCTAGTGGTACCTCCTATTCCTTTGACTGCACCCATGATAGAAAGAGAAAAGTTACCCATGATGCAGGCTATACCATTTGGACCCCAAATATTTTCCCTCTACCTATTGAGAGTATCCCCCCTCTTGTTTTAGAAGTGAAGACAACCTCACAATTATAGTAGAGTTATCTCCTATAGATGTGCCCAAACCCCACCATCAATGTAACTATCTTATGTGTGAGTGTAATCATCGTCAACATTTGTTGACCCACGATTAAGGTGCCATGGATATGCGAGCTACTGAGCTTTGTCCTTATATGTGAGCACCTCTAAATCTCTTTATTCCTCCTCCCCTTCTTTACCCCTTAGTGTTTATCTTCTAGGAAATTTTATCTCTTGTTGTGATGCAAATGAACTCAACCTAAAAAGGTGTAGGTTTTCTTAGCTCCTTTGATGGACCCTCTACTTATTCCAAACCTCCTCAATATTCCTCCTTTCTCCATTCTATTGGAAATACCAAACATAGTTATCATTTCCAATTCCATGCTTGCTAGCATAGTACCATTCCAACATACCTACTATAAACTATTTTCATATATTCTTTGTCCTACCACCATTTAAATTAACATCCGCCACCCACCTCCCAAAATAAAGAATGAGCATCATCCCACTCCACATTTTTTAAGAAAAAAATTGATCTACCTTCTTTTCCACCTCCAAACCACTTTTCATATGCTATTCTTATAAAGGAAGTCCCAACTTCTTATGTGTCTATCACTATTCCAATTCATGAGACTAGTAGTGATAGTCCTCTTGTAACATACTCTAACACTACTCTCATTTGGGAGATTAGTAGTGATATTCCTCTTGTAACATACTCGAACACTGATTCAACAACATCCCCTCATAAGGAGCCCCTATTTGAATCCTTTGTTGATATTCCAACATTGTATTCATTCTTTACAAGATCATTGACACTTGTCTAATGCAATGTTCAGGAAGATGTTATACTTGTAGCTAATTCCTTAGCTATTAGTGCTAGTGATATGCCTAGTATTGCTCTTGTAATACTTCATCTATAGACTTGACCTCCCTCCCCTTATGATCAATATTGGGAGACCTATGATATGTTTGAGTATGGTCCTTAGAGTAGTACCTCTATATATGTTGAATTTAGATGTTTTCTTGAGTGTTTTGTGACCCCCTATACTTGTTTTGTTTGTTAATCTCTATTGACTGACCCATGATACCCTTGTAGGTACATGGATACATGGTAGATGAAATATTGTAAATTCCTCTATTTTCAGCATCATTCTTCTATTTTTCATATTTTTATTTTCAATATTTGAGGATGATGCAAAGTATTGAAGCATACAGGCCTCTTCCATGTTGAACCAAAAAAAATATTTTTTTTAATGGTTTTTTCTTCTTTTATACTCGTACTTTCACTAGATCTAGGGAACGTTGATGAATTTACACCTTTTTCCCCAAATGATATACATAATTATCATGTATTCCTAATGACCTTGAGTTTGTGTATCCCTTAGTGTGTGTTTTACATGAGTGATGTATTTTCCATGTGACATCCCTACTTTGTGTGATGTCATTCCATGAAGACAATATTACATGTTCCATGATACAACATCCTTGTTCATGCTTCTTTGTTAAGAATTCCTTCTTGTTCTCTCCTTAAAATAACTTGAATTCTTAGCATCATGCAATTATTTTAAGGGGGGACTCTCATAATACACACACCCTACTTTCTTAATTTTCATAACATCAATGCTTTCTTGCAGATTGGTAGTATATGAGCCACCTAGTATAATTCATCTTGCTAGACTATGAGCCAATGTAGCTTGTAGTAGCCATGGTAAATCAAAACATTGTATGTACTCTATTATAATGTATCTTGCTAGCCATACCTATTAAATCATCTATCAAATGCTCTTCCCTCTTTTTATCTCTTTATTAGTGTTTTTTCTTATGTTTGTTCTCATGAGTGTTTGTCTTTTGTTTTTCTTATACATGTAGTATAATTTTTTCAGCTAACATGTAAGATTTTTGCATAACTATGTTTGTGTGGGATATTTTAGTTATTTTTGTAGGTCCGAGCTTTCTGGGGGGATATCAACTTGGATTAATATTTTGCATCCTTTATATTATCGTAGGGTGACATGTGCAATTTTTATTTTTTACTAAATAGCAAGCATAATTATCATAGTTAATATTCTCGATAAAGTGGGGGAAAAATGTATTGTCATAAATTGTCATAAATTGTGTAACCTTGCAATTTCATACTACACAGTGTCCCCTCTTTAGCCCTTTTGATATAAAATGTTTAATTTTAAAACATTAGCACCTAGATATTTTATTTCTATTAATTTCATGTTCTTGACTTTTTGTGTCTAAATTCTTCCAAATAGAAGTGATCCACATAAACATCCACACGACACGCTAGCATCCCCTAAAAATTTGTGATTCCAATGGTCATTGGAAAATTACCTTCTCATGGATTTTTTAATTGTAATACTCCTGCATGTAGACACGTTGAACAAAATCAACCCAACTTGTTGTTTGTAAAAAAAGGAAATTTTATTTTTCACTTACACACACACACACACTCTCTCTCTCTTGTGCTCTTTTGGCTCTCACAACTCTTGAAGTAAAATTCACCATTGAAGATACAAAGATATATTTCCTACTTTGCATTTCACTCTCTTTGTAGATCTAAATAGCAATCTTTAAGAAACAAATTTTCGTTGGAGATTTCTCAAAAATTTAAGGTGATTTGTTCCATTTTGTTGGTTTTTTCATCTTACATTGACATTTGAATTCTTTGGGTGTTAATTTTCTGCTAGTGAACTATTTATATATCAAATTGTAGCATTTTCATTTTCAAACTATTATATTACATTTCCTTAAATCTATATAAAAAACCTTGGTTGTCGTGGATATAGGAATATTGAAAAGAGGGTTTGACTTTGGAAAAGAATTTAGCCTTTGTCATAATCAAAACCCTTTCCCTAGTTACTTATACCCCTAATTATCATGTCCTTATCTCCCATAGACATTTATACTTCTATCTCCCTTTTCACCTAACACCCCAATTCCATGAACCCAACTTCTCTACTCATATATTCCTCTTTGGAATTTAGGGTTTTTGATAATATTCCACCTCTTTGAAAGTGTTAACGGGGTACATATTGACCCCTATATCCCTATACTCCTATTTTATTACATCCTATAACCCTAGAATCACATTGACCAAACCCTTAGCTTTGGGAATTTGGATTATTCTCTAATCAACCTTCAAGCATGCATTTTCCTAGATCCTCACCTCTAGGTGGGCCTGTTTATGGACCTATGACAAGTTTGAAAGAGGGGTTTAATCTATCATCATGATTGACTAGGGAAACCATTAATATCCTCAATTTAAATATGATCAAAGGTAGGATCACCATTTTTTGGGTGGTTTTAGCTTATTATATAATTTAGACATCATATATTAGGTGATTGATGTGGAGGTTGTGTGTAGATTTTTGTAGATATTGTTAAGTTATTATAATTCCTCCAAATATTTGGTTGGTGATACTCCTATGAAGGCTTACTTTGAAAATGTATTGTAACCATGGTTTGCTAAATAATGAATAAAGCTCGTTTGGAGTGTTATGGTATATTATTTATATTATGTTTAAATGTGTTTCTACTTTTTATATTTGTTAAACATTTAAATTTGCACAATACCCTCCTTGTAATATTCTAGTGTAGGAAGAAATTCCATGTACCCTTGTTTCTTTCACTTTGGGCCCATGCTAACCCTTCAACATCTATATAAGGTAGGAAAATTAATTAGCTTGGATCATCTTTTGGCAAGTTAATTAGGAACCCCTAACCCTAGTTTGAGCACTTGTATTCAACTATTGAATATGAGGACAAAACCCTTCGATTTTGTAAATCAATGAATGAAGCCCCATTGGTTTCATAGAGTTTGGAGGATGAAAATCCTTGCCTAAGGGTGAGTCCACAAAGAGGTTGCATCTACACTTTAAAGTAAAGAATTTCAATGGTTTGGGAGATGTTAGCATTTGGGTATTTTTAGAGTATATTTTTAATTATTGTAGAAGTAAACTTATGTAACCATTTGCAAGAAAAATATATTTGAAAGATATATTTGGATGAAATATTCTTTTCCAACTACTATTAAATGTGCAAATCTCTATTATATATGTTTCATGTTTTTATTATTTCTACAATCTCTTGCTAATAAATTTTGGCGGGTTTTTCAAATTTGAGCATTTATATGAATATTTTAGCTAAAGGTCATTACATCCTTTGTATGTGTTTGGACTTTTCATTTATTATTTGTTGTATTTTTTCTCTTTATCCAAGGTTTTTTACACTTTTCATGACCCCTCATCCTTTTCACCATTTTATCTTTTTATTTCTTTTGTCAAACAATTTGATTAGACCCTATGCCTTAAACCTAGTGTAATAACCAGTTTTGAGCTCCTATTATCTCAAATTTTAAACCTTTTTTTGATTGGGAACAACCACCCTTACGTAACAAAACTTCCCCTTCATTGGTCCTAAAAAACTAAGCCTCATCTAGCCTTGAGACTTCTCCTTGTAAGGGGCAATATCCACATCCATCAATCAAGCTCAAAATTTTACCACAATCTCATATAATTAAGACAAATAGGGTGCACTAAGTTTCCATCTCAAATTCCCTCCAAAAAAAATTAAAACCTCCCAATTTCAATTTTTTATATCAAAACTAAAATTTTATCTTGAGAACAACTCTTGAGCTATAGTTTCTAAAGAAGTGAGTGCATGATAAGGCATAGAAAAATTATACAGCGTATTATATCTTATCTTATCCTTTTCAAAATAGTTTTGAGTGTCACAATAGTCTCTATAGTCAAATCATTACATTACATGGTAAATCTTTCTTGTGTTTTTACATAGGCTAGCTTAGGTTTTACATTATAATAGTTTGATATTCTCTAGAATTTTTGTGTAATCTATATAAAATTAATTTTAGGTAATCCCTCATCCCTCCTCAACCGTTTACATCAACCCCCTATCCATTTTCTCATCTTTTCCATCACACATCCCGTCCTAGCTCCATTGAAGCCCTAGGTCATCTTCACTCTAATTTATTTGCATTTTTACATAAAAAATAAAAATTATATTACATATTAGTCACATTTAGTTTCATTTCATATTTTTATTTTTAAGGTACCATTTGAAATTGCATTTCCCTCATTACCCATCACCCTATCTCCATCACAAACCCTCTAATACCTAGCATTAGTTTTCCTTACATATCCCTCACAAAAATATTATAATAATTGCAATTAATTTTTCAACCTTCCTACCTCTAATACATTTCTATTTGTACTACTTTTTTCAAATTTGGTGTCCACTTGTGTTCTCTTTTTTATCTTCTAAGTCACCCTTTGTCAAATATTTTTACATTGCATTCTAGTTGCTAATATATATATAGCACTTCTTGTTTCTATTTAGAATTAGTCAACTAATTTCCTTATGTAAGATTATTATCAATATTACTAGTTTATTTGTGCCATTTGGATTTTTATTTAAAAACTCACAAGGGGGTTAACTGAGTCAACCTCTTCTTTAAGCCTTTGTTTTGCTAGTGATATTATTGAGATTTTATACTTTTTGGTGTATTTGCAAGTGTCTTATATGACTTAAAATTGTTCTCAAGGTGATTTCTAATCAAAACTAAAGAAATTTTTCTATTTGGGTTAGAGATGGTAGGTTTTTACCATTGACTGTGTTCCAACTAGCTTCCTTAGGTGGCAAAGTAGGAGTGTCAGTTGTAGGTTTGGGAGGTGTTTAAGGCATAAGGGAACAATCCCTAATCTTGTGATCAAGAGACTAACATTGAATGTAAGTGATCGAAAGGTTAATGTAGGTGATTTTCTATGTAAAATGTAATCCACCTACTAAATCTCCATAGATTCCTTAAGCTCTAAGGTGTGATCCAATTCTACATGCATGCCTATGCGGTTGAGTTGAAAAAAAAAAATCTAGCTTGTGACAAATAAGACCTCCCATAGGTTGAATAGTTTATTCTAGGAAGGCACACATAAGAACACAAAGAATTGGAAGCTCCATCTGTGTAAGAAATTTAAGAGAGGCTTGTTCCAAGACTGATGAAAAGAACTCCCATTACAATTTAAAACTCATCACAACAATAGAGAATTGCACAAACAAAATACAAGAAGGAAGCAAGTACTTTATATTATCATTAGAATGAAAAAAATGAAATTACAACATTACAACTGCCATCACATGGGTTTTCTGATTACATAAATCTACAAATTGGAGCCACCATCTATGTTGCTTTGCCCCCATCTTGTAACCCCAATTCGTATCCTTTATCTAGAATGTGTAACCGTCATAGTATCTTCTAGAAAGTGTAACCCCCACAAGAAGATAATTCAAAATTTTATCCCAATTTGGTAGTACAAGTTCACAGGGTCATAACTTTTGATCCAACTGTTAGATTTTCAATTATAATACCTTTTTGAAAAGATCTCAAGAAGGTGCATTTCATTAAGATAAACTACTTTGGTTTTTTTTCCAATTTTTGGGCCCATCCGAAGCCTCTAAGGGCCTCAAATTTGACTTTGAATATTTTAAGAGGATTTTTGAAAATTGAAAATTTAATATCTCACAAATGGCAAATAATATTGAAGTGTTTTTTTCACCATTGGCTTCAATTCACCATTCTGGAGTTCTGTGTAAGGTTTTCTATCCAATTGTGCATAAATGAAAACTTACTAAAAATAGTAAGCTTGCAAAATTTAGCCCTTATTGAAAAGAAACAACATTTTTTTTGGGTGATGCAAGATTGCTCTTATACCCTAGATGCTCCTGTATCAAAGACTTTGAAATCTCTGCCAATAAGAAAACATCAATAAGATGTTTATCACAAACCAACCACTAGACTAGTTGAGAAGCATGTGAATCTACTAGGGGTTACTAGAAGAGAACAAGAAAAAACCATTGATAAGATTCCTAACCCCAATAAGCTTAATGTCATGGTGCTTGAGCCATGAATGCTTGACCTAAGTAATAAGGGAATAATTAGACAAGATATAACCATTATAATAAGAAACAATGAGACTATAATTCACATTCCAACTATAAATAGATTTAATAATATGTAAAGGAAAAACACCATTTTTTGAAGGAACCACCTCATCATAAATCTTCAAGACAAATGCATGTGATTGCTTGGGTATCACTTTGGTCACCACATGTAATAGCAATTGTAGAAAGCATGGTGTTGGCCATTTATAAGGCCCTAAACCATCCTAAGGGTTAAACCAAAACTGAAATAACAAGAAAGTCCAACTAAGATGGGATAGGAAGATGAAAAGGGTTAAACAATAAATCAAAATCTTTAAGCTAAATAGACCATAAATTCACACAACTAAATAAAAATAATCCTTACAGATTGTTAATCTTAATTTAAAACCTTATAATTTTCTATTAATGAAAATTCAATTCCTTTAAAAAAATTATAAATTTTAATCTTGATTTATATTTTAAATAATAGATTTTATTTAAAAAATAAAAACTAATCATTAAATTTTATATTTTTTAATTTAACTATATAATATGTTATTAAAATTCAATATATAATTTTTAAATCAAACCCAATGATCCATTTTCCTCTTTCTTTTAGATAAGACGAAACAAGTTTCTATTATCAAACGCTCAGCACAGATTACGTAACCTGTTAACCAGAAAAGTAGTTTTTGTTGATGTAATGTTTAATGTTCACATGCATCATTTAAGTTTATATTTTGTACTAGGTTGAACAAATTAGTATTATTATTATTCTTAATTTTGTAATATTCATTAAAATATTCTTATAAGAACATTTGAATAATGTTGACAGTAAAGATGATCTTAATTAGATATGAACATGAGTTAAAATGGGAGATGATGAGGCTTAGGATAGCTTTTAACATGTGTTTGTTCGTTTTTAGGTTAGAGTTCAACATATTTCGGAATTGTAATTTTAAGGTTTTACTTTAACATACTTTTTTAGATTATATTAATATCTTTTTTATTATTGATAATGTTAAATACAAACAAAGAGATGGTCTATTAATTAGAGAAAATCAAATTGCAAATCAGTCATCTCCAATTCAATCAACATACGGTAAATATAAAATCTAGTTATATACATTATTATGTCATGATGAAATATATGTATTTTTTGTTCAGTCTTATTGTACTTGATGGTTATCTCATTTGAAATGATGTTTTGTATATCTATATTTGTGTAGTCATTTAGTGAACCTTGGTTCTTCACAACTCGTATGGTTGCATATTAAATTAATAATAATAATATAGTTTGATAAAAAAAAGGTTAACAAAATGTTGCTTTATATATTTAAGTGAAATTATAAATTGTGGCATTTTAAGCTTCCTTTTGGTGATAGAGTAAGATTCTCTCAACTTTAAAACTAAAGTTGTTATATTGTATTTTTTTAG
This sequence comes from Sequoia sempervirens, assembly GCA_007258455.2. Classification (NCBI taxonomy): domain Eukaryota; kingdom Viridiplantae; phylum Streptophyta; class Pinopsida; order Cupressales; family Cupressaceae; genus Sequoia; species Sequoia sempervirens. Next base: position 126,882 of record VDFB02156487.1, on the reverse strand, counting down.
CATGTGAACTATTTTTTGAGAATTCTTGTTTGTCCAATTGTATTGAAATATAATATTTAGATGTCTCCCACTTATTATTAGATGTCCTCTTAGCTTAAAAGATGTATTTTTTAGAACTAGAACAAAAAATAATGTTATAGTTAAGTTCATAAAACAAGATACTATTAAATACTTAAATACAGAAAAATATATGCATTTTGAAATAACAATTCTATTGTTTACCCTAAAGTGGAGATAGAATAGGATTCCTTTAAGTTTAGTTTTTAGATGTTCATATTGTAATTTTTTGAGCATGTAAACTATTTTTTGAGATTGATAGTTTATCTATTTGTATTGGAATATAATATTTAGATGTCTCCCAAGCAAGTATTTAGATATTAAAGGTTTCCTCAAATAGAATGGTGATTAACACCTAAGTGATTTGTAGAATATAGTTCATATATCTTTCATGACTGGCTTTAATATATACTGATATGTATTCACTATTCCTTTACATCTTGTCAAATGGGGAAGGATAATTTAATTTTTGATTATGCATTTTTTCTCATTTTTAGATCTTAGATTAACAAAATATTTTAAGGATAATATTTTAGAATGAATAATACATACCCAAAGAAAGTAAAATGTATAGAATTAAGAAGTGAATAGTTCATTTTTTTTTTATAGGTTAGTGTATAAGGGTAGAAATTCTTGGGTAATAGTTTACTTGAATGGGGAATTAAATTGACTCTCATACAAGTTAAATCTTAGAATCAAATCATGTACATAATATCTTATCAATAATCATGTATATAAAATAATAAAAAATAATTAAATAGATCCTTGTACAATAAAATAGATTTTTCTTTTACGATTCTATATAATTATTGGTATTAAATGAAGTGGTGGGATATCTTGCATGACTATTTCAAGTATAGCCTCATGATTGGAAATTAGAAATATCACATATTTGAGACAATAGTGATGATTAATTGTATTTTTTTAATTATAATAGTTTCCTCAATAGTAGTATGTCCTTACATAATTGGTTGTAGGAAAAATACTTTATAATTCAATTAATCTTTAAAATATTTTTATTTATTTGATTGTAAAGATAATCAAATACATAATGGTAGTTTTATTTCTATTATGTTATATATTTATGCAAATTTGGTCCAATTTCTCAAGCATATTTTTCATGAGATCTTATTAATGATGTTATTTTGTCAAGTCAAAGGCATTTATTGTTGTATTATCCATCATACACATATTATTTTAAAAGACTATTTGGATACCTAGAACCATCTAATCTACATTGAATATGAGCATGTATTCATATATTTCATGAGTAGTGTTGGGATAAGGTGCCATTAACCTTGCAAATCCCAATATTGTATTTATTCCATTTATTATTTGTAATTTGTAATTACCCATAAGGAGATGTACAAGTTTCACCGGTAGTGGTAAAAATTATTTACTGTCCATGGTAATTATGGAGTTATTGCATAGTAAGTTTCAGAGTTACCTACAGTAGTTATGGGATGTAATTTACTATGGTAAATGGTAACTAGTCAAAGTGGGGTGCACATGTGGAGGAATGACCTATTTTTAGTGTTATGATGTGTGTCATAGATGCTATAAGAAGGTTCAAGAGAATCTATGACAACTATAAGTTGTCATAAGAATATGACATTTATGACAACATATGACACATCATAAGATGTTGTAAGTGGCTATTTTTGGCCCCTAGGCGTTCAAGCTTGCATGGGAATCTTTTTCCAAGTGTAGGATGCATGTATGACAACTTTATGATCCCATAAGAGCCTATTTTTATCCATGGACGCCCAAGGTTGTATTGGTGACTCTTGACAAGTGTTATGAGGTTGTAATAAGTCATTGAATGTTGCATCATGGGTGAAGATTCCAAGGTGTACGCCTATCTTGAGGTTGTGTAAATTCTATATAAACCATGGCATAGTAGATGAGATGCATAACAGTTTTATAGGTACCCAGGTTCTACCAGAGTGAAGGTTGAAAGATAGAGGAAGTGAATGTATTTGTAATCTCCTTTTGTGAAGATAATTCAACTTGGCCTCTTTTCTTGGTGGAGTTTTTTACCCAAAAGGGTTTTCTCCATGTTAAATACTATGTTGTGTGCTTCATTCCACTTCTGGTATATTTATGTATTGTGGGTTTATATTTTATGTTACAATCTCCATTGATAATACACACTTAAAAGATTGTAGAAATTTATCTTAAATCAAATTTCCATTGAAGTAGTGTTGCTTTCATTTCTAACAATTGGTATCAAAGCCTGGCCAACTTGGACTCTTGGGTGGTAGTGTGGAAGATGTAGCTACAGTGGGAGATTTGGTTGTATTTTTTTTGTAGATCTTGTGTTGCAATTATGGCTGCATCGACTGTTGCATCAACTTCTCACTTGGACATTGAAAAGTTCAACGACACATGGTATGAGTTGTGGAAGCTGAAAATGGAGGATTTGTTGGAAGAAAGAAACCAATGGTTGGCTTTTAAAAGGGAGAAGAAACTCGATGATGTCTCTCAAGATGAGTGGGATAGATTGGATAAAAAGGCATGGGGTACAATCTGGTTGTGTCTTTCTAACTTTGTCTTGTTGAATGTTGCAAAAGAAGAGACTACACATAAATTGTGGAATCGTTTGGGTGAGATCTACCAAGCCAAGAGTACATGGTAAATAAAATTTATTTAAAATGAAAGTTATTTTCTTTGAAAATGAAAGAGGGTAAGTTGCTTGCAGAGCATTTAAATTCTTTTAACTTGTTGATGAGTTAGCTTTCTTCAGTAGATGTTGAAGTAGATGGGGAAGATAAATGTATCTTGCTTCTTTGTTCTTTACCTGAGTCATGGGAGAATTTTATTCTTGCTATCATTTCTAACCTCATAGATCTGAAGGTGGATGCCCTTGTTGTAGTTTTACTGGAATGGGAAATAAGGAAGAAGAATATGGATAGTTCAGGGGATGCTCTCAGTGTCAAGGGAAGGTCTAAGGAAAGGGGACCAAAAGGAGATCAGAAAGGGGCTAAGGAAAAGTCCAAGGGCCATTCTAAGACTCTTGGAAAGAAGAACAGAGTTAAGTGTTGGAATTGTGGTAAAAGGGGACATGTAACTTGAAGGAGTGCAGAAACCCAGGCAAGAGGGATAATGCTTCTGATAAGTCATCGAATGCAGGTGAAGATGTTTTAATTTTTTCTTGTAATGTTGATGATCACTGGTTGGTTGAATTAGGATGCTTGTTCCATATGACCCCACATAAAGAATGGTTCTCCACATATGATAAATATGATGGAGGTAATATATACCTTGGAGACAACTCTTCATATCCAATTGTTGGGAAAGGCAAGGTATTGTTGTGTTTCAGTGATGGGAGGATTAAAACCCTCCCTGAATTTTATCATGTTCTTGGATTAGCTAGAAATATTATTTTTGTTTCAAAGTTGAATGATTTGGGAATGCATGTAACTTTTAACAAGCATGGTTGCAGATTAGTGAGAGGAAACTTGCTGGTAGCGAAGGGAAAGAGATTGAAAAACCTATTTAAGCTTGAAGCCACTACAGTTTGTAATGCTTCTTATGTATCTGAGGCTCGTATTGAAAATGCATGTATGTTGTGGCACCATAGATTGGGCCACACAAGCAATAATGTATAAAAAACTATTAAAAATAAAAAATTGTTGGACAATTTCTCCTATTCTGATGGAACTTTGATTTTTGTGAACACTGTGTGTTTGGTAAACAAAATAGAAAATTTTTTCCTTCAAGAAGCAATAGAGCAAAAGAGAAGTTATAAATTATTCATACAGATGTGTTTGGGCCTGTGGATATTGAATCTGGTATCAAAAGTTTGATTCCTTTGTTTTGAAATTGGGTTTTGTTAGAAGAAATGAGGATCATTGTGTTTACATTCACTATGTTGGTGATTCTATGCTGGTTATTGTTTTGTATGTTGATGACATGTTATTTTTTAGCAATAGTAAGGATATGATCAATGAGCTTAAATCTCAACTTTCAGGTGCATTTGATATGAAGGATCTTGGAGCTTCCAGGTATATTCTAGGAATGGAGATCAGAAGGGACAAAGGTAACAAAAAGATTTGGTTATCACAAAGTAAGTATGTGAATACTATTTTGCAGAGGTTTAGTATGCAAGGTTGTAATCCAGTTATAGTTCCTTTACTGATTGGCACTAAGCTTTCATTAGATATGTGTCCAAAGAATGAGGATGATCTTGAGGATATGTCTAATGTATCATATGCTAGTGTTGTAGGGAGTTTGATGTATGCAATGGTTTGCACTAGACTAGATATTTCACAAGCACTAGGAGTTTTGACCAGATTTATGTCTAACCCTGGTAGACAACATTGGAATTATGCAAAGAGGGTGTTTAAATATCTTGCAGGTACTCTTGATCATTGTTTGATGTCTAATGTTCCATATGCTAGTGTTGTAGAGAGTTTGATGTACACAGTGGTTTGCACTAGCCCAGATATTGCACAAGTAGTGTGAGGTTTGAGAAGATTTATGTCTAGCCCTAGTAGACAACATTTGAATTGTGCAAAGAGGGTGTTTAAATATCTTGTAGGTAATCCTGATCATTGTTTGGTTTATTCTAGTACTGATAGTGCTGATAAATCTTTGGGCATACAGGGTTTTGTTGATGCAGACTAGGTAGGTGACTTAGATAGTCAAAGGTCCACTAGTGGCTATGTATTTACTCTGTTTGGAGGTGCAGTGAGTTGGATGAGTAAAAGGCAGCCCACAGTTGCTTTTTCTTCCAATGAAGTAGAGTATATGGTTGCTACTCATGTCTCTAAGGAGGCGGTTTGGTTGAGGGGACTGTGTACATGTATTGGATTTGATTGCAGGATCATTCATATTGGTTGTGATAGCAGAGTGCTATTTGTTTAGCCAAGAATCCTATGTATCATGCTCAAACTAAGCATGTTGATGTACATTATCACTTTGTTCAAGAGTTAGTTACAAATGGAGACATTGAGTTGAAGAAGATAGATACTCAAGAGAATATTGCAGATTCATTGACCAAACCTGTGAGCACAGAGAAGTTCGTGTGGTGCAGAGAGGCCATGGGCCTTGTTTCTAGTGCCTAATTATTTTCATTCGATTTCCTATGGGTTGATTTATAATGTGTAATTTCAAGTGGGAGAATGTTGGGATAAGGTGCCATTAACCTTGTAAATCCCAATATTGCATTTATTCCATTTATTATTTGTAATTTGTAATTACCCATAAGGAGATGTACAAGTTTCACTAGTAGTGGTAAAAATTATTTATTGTCCATGGTAATTATGGAGTTACTACACGGTAAGTTTCAAAGTTACCAATGGTAGTTACAGGATGTAATTTACTATGGTAAATGGTAATTGGTCAAAGTGGGGCACACATGTGGAGGAATCGCCTATTTTTAGTGTTATAACATGTGTCATAGATGTTTTAAGGTGTAAGAGATTTTATGACAAAATATGACGTGGCATAAGATGTAAGTGGCTATTTTTGGCCCCTAGGCATTCAAGCTTGCATGGGCATCTTTTTCCAAGTGTAGGATGCATGTATGACAACTTTTATGATCCCATAAGAGCCTATTTTTATCCATGGACGCCCAAGGTTGTATTGTTTAATCTTGACAAGTGTTATGAGCTTGTAATAAGTCATGTTGAATGTTGCATGGGTGAAGATTCCAAGGTGTACACCTATCTTGAGGTTGTGTAAAGTCTATATAAACCATGGCATAGTAGTTTTACAGGTACCCAAGTTCTGTTGAAGTGAAGGTTGAAAGATAGAGGAAGTGAATGTATTTGTAATCTCCTTTTGTGAAGATAATACAACTTGGCCTCTTTTCTTGGTGGATTTTTTTACCCGAAAGGGTTTTCTTCATGTTAAATATTGTGTTGTGTGCTTCATTCTACTTCTGGTATATTTCTGTATTGTGGGTTTATATTTTATGTTACAATCTCCATTGATAATACACACTTAAAAGATTGCAAAAAATTATCTTAAATCAGATTTCCATTGAATTAGTGTTGCTTTCATTTCTAACATTTAGTTTTAAATCATGCCCACAATGAAGTCTCCTTCACACCTCTCAAAATGCTAACAAAAAAAACACTTTTTCTTTATATTTTGAGGGATCAAATAAAGTCATTTAGAAATCATGTTTTGTAAGTATGTAGCCCTTATTATAAGCTTTCCAAAAAGTATAATTTTAAATATTTTAAATTTTATTATTATATTTATATTTTATTTTTTGTGAATATTGGTTTTTCACCACATCAAGGTATTTGTTTTACACATATGGAAAAATAGAAAAAAATGTGTGTATTAGGTATTGATGTCCTTGTTTCAAAAAAATAAAATCAATATATACAAAACAAGTTATGTGTTACGATATACACCTATGTCCAAATTATAATTACTATGACTTCAAAAATTAATTAAAAAAATATGCAAAAAAAAATTATGAAAATAAATCCATGCGCTAGGTATTGATGTTACAAATCTATATATGAAAATTATAATTTTATCCTTTCAATAAAAAAATTATGTGTTACGACATAAATGTCTTTTTTTAAATGTTGTTTAATATAAAAATATATATGTTATTCAAAGTTACGTAAAAAAATTCATAATTTATTGCTAGTTTTTTAAAAATATATTTAGAATCTACACAAGTAAATCAAGTCACAAATCACTAGTTCACATCATCTCCAAATTAAATTATTGGTTTAGTTGATATATGTTTCATAAAGTTAAAATTTGGTGAAAAATGTTAATTTCAATGTCCTACTTTGGCCAAAAAGTGGGACACAATATTGTGGGCTGACCCTCATAGATATTTTTGCCTTCACATCATATTATCTTGCCCTTGTAAGGTTTCCTACATTCATGAATTATTGATTATATCTCACTATCTTTCAAGCATATTTATTTATGATGTATCATTTTCTATATGGAGCATCTTGTATATGATCTATTATTATCATTTTTTCTATTTTGAGCACATATGGTCTATGATATTAGATCTTTTCTACAATGTCTTAGTGATCTCATTGTGACTCTATATTGTCATATCATACTATCTAGAGTACTAATTTGATCTTACATTGTTACATTGTCTTATATCTTAGAGATTCTATATGATCCTATATATAAATATATATATATATTGCTTCTGGAGTCGTACATTATCTTATATTTCCATACCTAATTTATTTGTGTTTTTCATGAACAGTTTGTTTACAATAGGCACATTTGACCTTCCTCTTTCTTAGACTTGTCACCTTTTGAAGAGGAGGTCTCATTAGCTACTTTTGGAGTAGTCGATTTCTAATCCTTCTTCTCTTTTCTATTTTTTTTTCTTATCCCTATTACCACTTTTTCCTCACTGTTGATTTGTGGCATGGTTGACATCCAATACATGTGAATTAGAAGGTTTAAGAGTTCCCATCTAGATTAACTTATCTTTCTCCTATGTGAGAGAAGTAGCAAAATCATCCAAAGATGGCATGGTGAATTTAGACCCAAATGCATCCTTAGTAGCATAAAAGGTAGAAATAAATACTGAATATTCAAAAATTATCTTATAGAGAATACTTAGACTCATTTTTTCATCTTTCTTATCAATTCCACATTGCTTTACTTGTTGCCTTAGTGATTTCAATTTGGTGAAGAAATATTAAACTATGTTGAAGTTGTCTAGACTTAAACTGATTAATTCATTTTCCAACATATTACCTATCATAGAATCTTGAGTGTCAAAAAGAGATTCTATCTTTTTCCATTTTTCATTTGGAGTATTCAAAGATTCAATATGAAAGAGAATCGAGAGATAATGACAAACACAATACTCCATATGCTTCATCACATCTATTTTAAACCACTTAGGCTTTTCTTCATCTTTAGTAGGTTCATTTTATAGTCCCATTGTTGTTCTATGCAAACCAAAATTCTTAAATGTATTTGTATTTTATACTTCCACTCAAAATAGTTGTATGCAGTTAGAATAGGAACAATTTTTTAAGCCATGATGAAGAGATGAAAAAAAGAAGTGTGAAAAAAAGTGAACACAAGAATGCCAAAACATCCCTATCCTTTTCACTAGTATCAAAATTCACCCCCCCCAAAAAATATTATAAGGTTGGCACTTTATAGTTTAGTGTATTTACAAAGCCTTTTACAAGATGCAATGCTCAATAGGCTCACAATAGCCAAAATTAAAAATTATGATTCAAAATGAACTTGAGATAAAATCTAAAAAAAATAATCTTATAGTTGTGTAGTGCAACACTTCACCACCTTTCCAATGCCTATTTGTTTCCAAAAATTGGAGCATCGAGGCTTAAGTTATGGCATATTGAAGAAATTAGTAACAAACAACTTCAACATGAAATATTTGGTAATTTAATGGAAAAAATATTTTCAATACCTCCATGGATGGAAAGTGATCATCTCCAGATTTTTGGTGATATCTCATTTTGAAAAAATGGACACTATGGTGAAAATTTATGCAAGTTTTTAAAAAATCCCAATTTCTATTAGAGGGTCCTAGTGCCCCCTTGGCAGCCCTTGAGTAGCACCATTGGTGGTGGTGGAAAATTGATGGTGGATCGATGGAGGTTTGTGGTGGTTGGAAGTTTGTTTGATTGGTTAAGAATAACCACTAGTAGTCTGGTTTAAATTTGACATCTTTTAAAACTCTGTAGGCAATTTAAACCATGTGGCCATAGTTAGCAGACCACTAGCAGTTTGTTAGACTGCAACGACTAAGATAATGGCTTAGCGGCTCTATGAACCCCACTAGGGATTTGAGCCCTTTAACATAGGGCACTTGACAAGTAGCGCTTAGGCGCTTCCGCTTATTGCTTAAGTTCTATTTTTTAAATCATCATATGATTTTACATATGTAGCTTGGGGGGTGTATGACCTCTTGGGCAATCAAATTTGCCTCAATGGCTCCTGACACCAAATAGGGGAAAATTTAATGTCAAAATTCATCTCCTTAGCCTCTTTAACACAATGGCAGAGTCCTTTTTGGTCAAAAATTCTCTTGCAAAAACATGTTTTCCAGATCTGAGCTTCAAACCCCTATTTGTGACTATGCCAGATGATCTCCAAATCAGATGTTCTGAAAGCCAATCTTGATTTTCTCAAGCCTCAGGTAGATGTGTTAAAATAGTCAAAAATATTACTAGTATAACCAAAAATGTTGCAATCATCCATATCTCACAAAAAACACATATGCAATATGAAGAGGTTATTAAATCTTTGCAAACCATTTCTAATTCTCCAAATCTTTCAAAATGCAAGAAAAGAGCATATAGTAATTTACAATATTTTACATGAAAATATCAATCTCTCAAATATGAATCTAAGAACTTAGCTCTCTCAAAATAAAATCCCCGATACCATGTTAGAAATCTAAAATAGATTGAATAACCCAAGGAACTTTTTAAGATAAATTCAAAGTTACATAAACTAAAAAACATAAACAACACAAACCAAAACTCTGAGAGATATGCAATGACATGATGACATAATTGCATTAAGAGCTTATAAGATGAAAAAAGCAAGCTAGATAGTGAGTTTATATAGAAATAAGGAGAGGATGGAGTTGGCAAATCAACCAATAAGAATTCACCACCAATAATCACCAACATCAAATAAAGTGGTGAAAAAGTAAAGACTACACCCTTGAAGGGTGGAGACAACTCATCACTTTATCTCATAGTTATTAAATGATAAACTCAATTTATTATCCTAAGAAAGTTTGATAAATGTACATAGGAAAACCTATAACTAAGGGAAAATAAATTATCCCACTAGGAAAATAAAAACCTACACCAACAAAAAAAATGTTCTTACAATTTTAATTCTCTATTTGAAAGTACAATGGTCTATTTGAGTTTTTAATTCTCAAAAAACTCATGGTTTTAGGATCCTTCATGCAATTATAAGTCTATTATAGTTGATCACAAGCTTGAAATCTAGAATATTAATAATTTTATTAATTTACAATGTTCAATAGATCAAACTTAAACTACTTCATGTGGATTACATTTAATATAAACTTAGTTCTATAATAAAATGTAGGTTAAGAAAATGAATGTAAAAATCTCAATCTATTAAAGGTGACCATGATCTTTAAATATGGAATACCTATAAACACATGATATTCTATGGCTTATAATTTAACTAGCCATTTTATCAAATTTAATAGTAACTTGGTTCCAAAATCATCTTCAATTTTAGAATGTAGACTTCAATGGACCAATGTATCATATTTAATAGAGACTCAAATTTGAAATTGACCAGGATTTCAAAATATGGTTTTGAGAGGCTGAGAATATTTTATTTTACTAAAAGGTTTAAACTTTGGATCGATGGATATCCATGTGTCATGGACCAAGGAATGTTATCTATCCAAGGAAATCCGATCGTAATCACATCATAGGTGGTAGTTTTGAATACCCATGTCAATAATAAATATCCCATACATTTGCTACATAATTTCAATCTAAGTGTTGAACATGTATATATGGTGGGGTCCTAAATTTTAACATAGATATATATGATACATAATTTATTTCATAGAGTGCATGTGGGTGGGTTCTATAGTGACACATAGGAAGTTTATATTCCTATAATCCCTTAAAACATCAACTACATAGCATAGTGCACATCAAAGTTATATTTAATGATAATGGAAAAAAAGGAAAATAATCTTGTGTTACTAAATAATCATCCAATGATGGGTGTTAATTGGTGGAGACCCAATAATGGAGGTCCTGACATCTAATTTAGATATTTCTCCCTTCATGGTTTAGTTGTGTGTTGGCCAACCATGAGGTACCACGCATCTTCGAATTTCCCACTAAGCCTAACATGTATTCCTATGTCTAAAAGATTTTAAAAGGATTTGATATTATTCATAAAGTATGTAAATACTTTCCAATGGATCTAAGCACATAACTCTACCATTATAAAGATATTCCCAACCATCCAAAGGATTAAGACCATGAATTGCACCTTCCCTAAGGTTTTAGCTCTATGTGTAAGTATAGAACCAAGTATCTTGTCAAGTAAGGCATGACCAAAATATTTTAACAAGAATATAATGTTAAACCCAATCTCTAAGGAGACACATCATCCAAGGTGCATCTAGTCCAATCCAAACTATAAGTTTGGGGATTAACAACCTACATGTAAAGAGCTTAAGGATGCTAGGACTATAACCAAAATGGCCCCAAGACCATTAGATCAATGAGGGAATATCAAGTAGGAGCACTAAAAATTAATTAGGATCATAAGCTAAAAGTTATACTACCCACAATACAAAGACACATCAAGCAATCATGTTAAATAATGCAATGGGTTCCTCAAACCAAATTCACACTAAATAGTCATCAAACCATGACTCGACTAACCAACAAATGACCCTCTTCAGTGAACCATGACTTAAAATTAATGCATTTGAAGTAATTCAATCAAGATCCTAAAAGACTTTACTTAAGATACTAAAAAGAGGGGATCCCTATTTTCTTTAAGGAAAATGGGGTGTGTTTACAAGCAACAACAATATCACTATATATGCATTAATCTCTTTCTACTAAGAGGTTTTAACTTTCATAACTCAAAGTTGTAACCATTGAACTTTTTAGTATCAGACCTTGATGTTCTCATTATGAATCTAACAAATCACTTGCTCTGTGTTTTTATAGATTCTTGAAAGACCCCCATGACAACTAGTTATAAATATACTAAACTACACTTACACCTAGGGTTTCACAAATAATTGAGGGTTACACCAAAACACATGTAAGGACATAACTCCAAACAATATGGTATTTGACAACAGAACATGTTATGATACCAAATTTTTGGAATAAATTATAATATGTACAATTAATTTATTAGGATGTTGGAATGTAATACCCCTCCGTGTCGGTTGTTTTGGACTTGTGTGTGTGTGTGTTTCATTGGTTACTGTGTTATTTGATTGTGTGGAAAATATAACATGTTAGTAATCATGTTTAAATAATTAATTAAATCATAAATGAAATTGCAAGGTTATTTAAAATATAATTAGGAATTAAAATAATAATCAATTAAATCAAATCAAATGATTTAGAACAAATGATCAAATCAAACTAATTCGTTAAAAGTAAAAGTGATATTATTAGATAAATTGATTTAAATTGTTATGAACAAATAATCTTGAAAAGATAATTATTATCATAAGAAATTTAATGGATGCTTATTTAGAATCTTGCAAATGGTTGATTTTAATTATTTTAATGTGGAAGTAATTAATTAATAAAGTTTTGTGAAAATAATGAATATATATATATATTTAAATAAAAAGTTCATTTTTGTGGATTTAAATTTATTTAATTTTTAATCAATTGCATGATAAAAGAAAATGAAATAGAAATACATGAAAAGGCAACAAAAAGAATAGAGGATTAATAATTATTTTTGAGTTATTTCTTGAGATGTGGCTTTTGGTATTCTTGGAAGAGGAAAAGGAAGAGACCTTTGTGTGAGATTTTATTTAGAGGATTTTTGAGTTGGAGGGGGGATTGCATTCTCTTTCCAACAGACTTTGGGAGAAATTTGGCAGTCAATTTCTGTTATAGGGTGCATTCTCTTATTATTCTATGAATTCATTGAGGCATAAGATTGGAGTTGAGGGGAAGATACTGGAGCTGCTGCTGGAAACATTCATTGGTGGAGGATTGGATCAGCGAAAGGGATAGAGCTTCTACAGATCTTCTTCAAACACAGGACGCCGGGTTCTTTTCATTTATTTTATTTTTATTTGTTGCAGCATCAAATAAAATAGAAATTGATAGGAATTGTTTCGCTATGGGGATCGGGATTGCTGTTTGTTAAAATGGAATTTGGTTGGGTTTTTTGACTGTCAATTATTGGATTGAAATTTCTGGGAACTTGGGACTGTTGTTTATTTAAATGAAATTAATTGTTGGGTTTTGGATTATTGTTTATTAAAATGAAGCTTTGGGTGGGATTCTGAAAATAAACTGTATTGCTGTGGTTGTTCTCGAAAAATAAATAAATGGAAAAATAATTACCTTACTGTAGATTTCTAGGTTGATGTATATATATATATTCTTCAAATACAATTTTCATATAAATATACATATATATATATATATTGTAACCTGTACTGTTGATTGTTATTCTCTGTTTTCGAATTATTTATAATATAATATATATATGTATATATATTAAATGTATATATATACACATATATATATATATATAAATAAATAAATGAAAATTTAAATAAGGTTGAAGTTCGCCGAATAAATGTATTTGAAATTATTTAAAAATATATATATATAAAAAAAAAAAAAAAATTATATATGGGTTGAGTGGTGGGTCGGCCTCGGCCGTACCCACCACCCCACCAGCCGGCCGTGGTGGTGTGGCAGCCTACGGGCTACCGCAGCAGTCCGAAAGACTGCGTGTGCCCACCGGCGGCGAAAATTCCCGTCGGGGTATGGTTTAAATGCCCATTCAAATTTATATTTATTAAATTTATAAAATGCAAAATTCCAATCTGTGTATTATGCGAAATTCACTTTTATAAATATGATTTATATATGTATTTCAAAACTTGATTTTATAAATATATATATATATATATATATATATTTGTATATATATTATTTAACTCATTTATTCAGATTTCAGTTATTTAATCGGTTACTATAACCATTTAATTATATCAGTAAACATTCTGCTTCCTTTCTGGTTAAAAATAAAATAGAATTTAGTTATAGTAGAAACAATAAAAGAGAAAGAAATCTTTTGTTTATCCTTATTATTGATTTGTTAAATTACAACTTAAAGAGGATAGGTTAGTAGAAAATATCAATTTACGAATTATGACAGCATTATTTATTTAATTCTCGTTTTAATGTGAATATTCTAGAAATGAAATTTAATTTTAGAATTGAATAAGTTATCTTTTGTTCTTATTTTGTGAAGTTGTAGTCTTGTAGTCTTGTTGAATTTTTTTGATAAATTTAAGATTTAAAAGTGGTAAGTTCTAATATGTAGTTTAAGCATTTAGAGTATTGTTATTACTATCATTTTAAGTATAACAAATGGTCTTAAGTGGTTGGCGCAATTACTTTAAATATTGGAATTGAGTATTAAATAGTGAGAAGAGGGGTAGTGGAAATAATGTTTAAATTAATGTTTTGAACATAAGTAGTTATGAATGTTAATAAGTTAAATACCCAACTATTTAGTAGTTTTCATTTATTGCTCATTGAAAGGGGAAATTTAAATGTATGGGAATAATTAGAGATTGATTAGGGTATTCTCGAATTGGCTAGTTTACTGGTAAAATGGGATTTTAATCTTTTTGAAAATTGACTTCCTTTATATTCATTAAATGGTTGAATTGTAAGCTCTCTTTATGGATAAGTCTTTTAGAATACATGTGATGGTTATCATAAATTGTTTTAGTTAATTGAGTAATTTAGATGGGTAAGTTGTAAAGTTATTTAGTTCTGGTTGTTAATTGATTGGTTATTAAATACTGCTCTTGTTTGAATCTTTGGTTGTTGATTATTATGCGAAGTGATGTGTGGTTGAGTATTTAAGGTGTTCTTAAATTTGGTTCCTTGGATGCCTGGTTGAATGCTTTTAACTCTGTTGTTGAAGGATTGTTTTTGGATGGTTCCATGTTGGTGTGAATGCCTTTGGAGGTTAGTTTTGATTCAAGAAATCCTTTGTCATTTAAATTTTGTTGCAATGTAATTGGGAACTCGTGTTTTGGTTTATGAGTTGTGGATGGTTGATCTTTTGAATTTATGATTTATTTTTGTATCGAAGTTGATCATGTAGTCTGGATGGAGTTGTTGATCTTATTTCAATGTTTTCACTCATTATATTTGAATTGAAATTGATCTAGTGGCCTTGCAATTATTGTTGTCATTGCTATGTTGTTTTTTTTATGAAAGTGGTTTGCGTACCATCATAAGGGGGTTCTAGTGAGGAGAAAATTGAGGTCTCCCATGGAATGCCTAGTTGGTGGCTTTTGGTTTTATTAAGTGATTTTGTTTAAAGGATGATTTTCTTTTGCGTCCCCTATTTGAGGTGACACCATTGTTGATTTGTGGATGGGCCTTGATGAGTTTTCCTTTTTTATGGCTTTTCTGAGTTACTCTCTTATTTGAGAAAATTTTATCCTTGTGTTGGATTTATTGGAGAAATACTCATGTTGCTTCACTTTACCTTTGTTTATGGGTTTTCATTCTTTTGGCTTCCAGAGGCTTGAGATGATTGATAATTGATGCTCTCTCTCTTTATGGGCCCTTGATGTGGCAAGTGTTTTGGTTTCATGATTTTAAAAGGGTTGTACATAATTTGTTGAGATTTGGAAATTGTATTTATAGCGAGATGGGTAATGCCTCACATGCTTCTTGGTTGTGATCTAATATTCTTATTTTGCTGGTACAACCCTTGGTTTTTATGTTGTTGGGTCTCTAGGGAGAGTGGCTCCTCGTGGGGGCCGGCGCCCCGTTTAAGGGGAAGAGCTCAGGATAACCCACGAGTGAGTTAGTAAATAAGTGAAAATCTAATAATTAACTTAGGAGGGTTGGGTTGGGTAGTAACATCATTGCAAGATTTTAAAAATGGATGCCTCGTCTTCATTAGTGCTTCCGCAGACTAATGGAAGGCTGAGAAGGCCGTGGTTGGCAAGGTCGTGACCTCGTCCTCACGAGAGGTCTGCGGCTCCGCATGAGTCACCCTATGGACCGGCGCCTCCAGTTGGGAGGAAGAGCACATGACAGCCATAGATGGGACCGGCGTCTCCAGTTGGGAGGAAGAGCACAGGACAGCCCATGTAAGACTATGCGATGACACTCTCCCCTAGTTTCCCATGTGTTTTACTTTATTGTGTTCCTCTGGAAGTAGGTTGTGGGAGTTGTTTTAAATTGTTGTTTGAATTGATTTAAATTGATTTATGATTATTGTTTTAATACATCTTTAGTATGTTTTGTGGTCTTGTATGATCTCATTTATATTTGATTTACGATCTTGTATCTTATGATACTGTGATATGATGTTATTGTGTTGTTTAATTGCAATTTGGAATTGTATTATGCTTAGTTGATTTGGAAGTGTTTCATGATCATCCTTTGGTTACCTGTTACTGGTCATTGCTTTGATTTATGTGATGAGATGTATGATTTTAAGTTATGTTAATGACTCTTGGTTGTTGTTGATTATGTCATTGTAATCCTTGAGTTTTATGATACTTTTGTATATTGTTGAGTCTTGTGGTTCCCTTTTTGGATGTTCTTGGTTGAGGTCTCTTTCTTGTTAGCTCCTAGCACGGGGGGTGGGTCTTCAGACTCACATGGTCGGGTGGAACGTGCTAAGCACCCCATTGGGTCCCCAGTCGAGGATCGAGAGGTGCGGATTGGTGCAGATGCAGCGACTCCAGAGTTGTATTTGTCTTGGAGCCAGTTATTTATCTTTTTTTGTATCATGTTATTTGTGTATGGTTTCCATTTATTTATGAAACACTTTTGTATCATTGTACTTCTTGAATATGTATTGTAAAATGTAATAAACCTTATGTGGCTATTTGGTTTTATTCAATGTGTTGATTTTATTATGCATATGTTTTATTTATTTATCAGATGGTTTCTTATCAATGATTATCATGTATATGTTATCTTTGTTAATGTTTATTTTGTTATGGATTATATCTTTGGATTTTATTCTTTATTGTTGTTGTGTGGATCTCAGTCTCGTAATGACTCTTCGTTACCCCAAGGGATGTATGTGTTAGTGAATCTGCTTAAATGGAATTCATGTCATGATTAATGTGTAATACATGTATGTTATGTTTACTAAAAAAAAAAATTGTGATGTAATTATTATGTATTTGTCCTTTGGGGTTGACACGGCGGGGCGTTACAATATGGTATCAGAGCCTAAGTTCATACACTGGGCATTATGTGCGCTCACTATGTAACCTTGCGCTTAGACCCGCGAGTCTTGAGTTTCAGTTTTCTTTTGTCATAGTTGTGAATTTGAATTTATTTCGTTTGATGGATCGGGTCGATGGTGCAGGAAACTGATGGGAAAGGAAGGACCCTCGGTGTAGTGCGCAATGCACCGATATCCTTCTATCGGGGATGTTCTATCTACCCTTGAGTTTTAGTGTTTGTGTTTCGTGGGGAGTGTTTTATGTGTGTGAATATGTCAAGTGTGTGTGGAATTACCGATTTTGTTGTCCTTGAGTGAGGAATTATGTTTTCTTGAATGAATGAAGGTGTAAAATTTTACCCTTTTTTTTGAAATTGAGGTGAATTTTGGTGTTGAATAATAATTAAAGTGGAGTTCTTTGTGTGAAAATTATGATGTTAATGAAAATTTAAGGTTTTGTGGATAATTATTCTATGATTTTAGCAGAATCTAGTATCTTGAGGGTAAGATGTAACTTGAATAATTGGACTAATGTGCAATGCTCTATGGTAGCTTTTGATTTATAGGAAGTGGGCTTCAGAAAGCAAATGATGAAGGTAATGTAATCGTAATATGCAGGTCATAGATACTTATAATATCAAGTAGTAATTCATTTTGATATAGTAGATGAATAGGTTTATGGTCAGTATCCTTATACGAATATTTCCTAACTAATTAGAAGAAAATTGCTTATGAGTTACTAGAATTGTTTTGACTTTTATGTGTGGTTTGGTGGGAGGGACAGTGTGGTATCACTCGCTCGCGAGTGCCCTACCATGCTGGGATTTCCTCTCACGATGATTTGTGATATATATGTATTGTGCACAATGTTTGCTTGCATGCAGGATTGCAGGAACTAAGCCTCGATTCCACCTGCATTGTCAGGATAGGACGAGCACCATAAACACCCAATGGGATTGATGTGGAAAACAGGAACTGACAAGAAAGTTTCCCCAACCTAGTTCATCATCTGTCCTTGTGTTTACCAAATTGGTCTGTTTGCAACCCTGCCACCACTTTTGTTTTGGTATCCTTTCCTTATTTTTGGTTTGTTTAATTTTTCGTTGTTTACTTGATTATGTTTAATCGATGTTTTAGCTCGTTACCATGTTTACCTAAGTCAAGTTAAGGGGGGGAGGATGTAATACCCCTCCGTGTCGGTTGTTTTGGACTTGTGTGTGTGTGTGTTTCATTGGTTACTGTGTTATTTGATTGTGTGGAAAATATAATATGTTAGTAATCATGTTTAAATAATTAATTAAATCATAAATGAAATTGCAAGGTTAATTAAAATATAATTAGGAATTAAAATAATAATCAATTAAATCAAATCAAATGATTTAGAACAAATGATCAAATCAAACTAATTCGTTAAAAGTAAGAGTGATATTATTAGATAAATTGATTTAAATTGTTATGAACAAATAATCTTGAAAAGATAATTATTATCATAAGAAATTTAATGGATGCTTATTTAGAATCTTGCAAATGGTTGATTTTAATTATTTTAATGTGGAAGTAATTAATTAATAAAGTTTTGTGAAAATAATGAATATATATATATATATTTAAATAAAAAGTTCATTTTTGTGGATTTAAATTTATTTAATTTTTAATCAATTGCATGATAAAAGAAAATGAAATAGAAATATATGAAAAGGCAACAAAAAGAATAGAGGATTAATAATTATTTTTGAGTTATTTCTTGAGATGTGGCTTTTGGTATTCTCTGGAAGAGGAAAAGGAAGAGACCTTTGTGTGAGATTTTATTTAGAGGATTTTTGAGTTGGAGGGGGGATTGCATTCTCTTTCCAACAGACTTTGGGAGAAATTTGGCAGTCAATTTCTGTTATAGGGTGCATTCTCTTATTATTCTATGAATTCATTGAGGCATAAGATTGGAGTTGAGGGGAAGATACTGGAGCTGCTGCTGGAAACATTCGTTGGTGGAGGATTGGATCAGCGAAAGGGATAGAGCTTCTACAGATCTTCTTCAAACACAGGACGCCAGGTTCTTTTCATTTATTTTATTTTTATTTGTTGCAGCATCAAATAAAATAGAAATTGATAGGAATTGTTTTGCTGTGGGGATCGGGATTGCTGTTTGTTAAAATGGAATTTGGTTGGGTTTTTTGACTGTCAATTATTGGATTGAAATTTCTGGGAACTTGGGACTGTTGTTTATTTAAATGAAATTAATTGTTGGGTTTTGGATTATTGTTTATTAAAATGAAGCTTTGGGTGGGATTCTGAAAATAAACTGTATTGCTGTGGTTGTTCTCGAAAAATAAATAAATGGAAAAATAATTACCTTACTGTAGATTTCTAGGTTGATGTATATATATATTCTTCAAATACAATTTTCATATAAATATATATATATATATATATATATATATATATATATTGTAACCTGTACTGTTGATTGTTATTCTCTGTTTTTGAATTATTTATAATATAATATATATATGTATATATATTAAATGTATATATATATACACACACATATATATATATAAATAAATAAATGAAAATTTAAATAAGGTTAAAGTTCGCCGAATAAATGTATTTGAAATTATTTAAAAAAATATATATATAAAAAAATAATAATAATTATATATGGGTTGAGTGGTGGGTCGGCCTCGGCCGTACCCACCACCCCACCCAGCTGGCCGTGGTGGTGCGGCAGCCTACGGGCTACCGCAGCAGTCCGTAGACTGCCACGGCTGGCGGCGAAAATTCTCGTGCCGGGGTATGGTTTAAATGCCCATTCAAATTTATATTTATTAAATTTATAAAATGCGAAATTCCAATCTGTGTATTATGCGAAATTCACTTTTATAAATATGATTTATATATGTATTTCGAAACTTGATTTTATATTATATATATATATATATATATATATATATTTATATATATTTGTATATATATTATTTAACTCATTTATTCAGATTTTAGTTATTTAATCGGTTACTATAACCATTTAATTATATCAGTAAACATTCTGCTTCCTTTCTGGTTAAAAATAAAATAGAATTTAGTTATAGTAGAAACAATAAAAGAGAAAGAAATCTTTTGTTTATCCTTATTATTGATTTGTTAAATTACAACTTAAAGAGGATAGGTTAGTAGAAAATATCAATTTACGAATTATGACAGCATTATTTATTTAATTCTCGTTTTAATGTGAATATTCTAGAAATGAAATTTAATTTTAGAATTGAATAAGTTATCTTTTGTTCTTATTTTGTGAAGTTGTAGTCTTGTAGTCTTGTTGATTTTTTTTGATAAATTTAAGATTTAAAAGTGGTAAGTTCTAATATGTAGTTTAAGCATTTAGAGTATTGTTATTACTATCATTTTAAGTATAACAAATGGTCTTAAGTGGTTGGCGCAATTACTTTAAATATTGGAATTGAGTATTAAATAGTGAGAAGAGGGGTAGTGGAAATAATGTTTAAATTAATGTTTTGAACATAAGTAGTTATGAATGTTAATAAGTTAAATACCCAACTATTTAGTAGTTTTCATTTATTGCTCATTGAAAGGGGAAATTTAAATGTATGGGAATAATTAGAGATTGATTAGGGTATTCTCAAATTGGCTAGTTTACTGGTAAAATGGGATTTTAATCTTTTTGAAAATTGACTTCCTTTATATTCATTAAATGGTTGAATTGTAAGCTCTCTTTATGGATAAGTCTTTTAGAATACATGTGATGGTTATCATAAATTGTTTTAGTTAATTGAGTAATTTAGATGGGTAAGTTGTAAAGTTATTTAGTTCTGGTTGTTAATTGATTGGTTATTAAATATTTCTCTTGTTTGAATCTTTGGTTGTTGATTATTATGCGAAGTGATGTGTGGTTGAGTATTTAAGGTGTTCTTAAATTTGGTTCCTTGGATGCTTGGTTGAATGCTTTTAACTCTGTTGTTGAAGGATTGTTTTTGGATGGTTCCATGTTGGTGTGAATGCCTTTGGAGGTTAGTTTTGATTCAAGAAATCCTTTGTCATTTAAATTTTGTTGCAATGTAATTGGGAACTCGTGTTTTGGTTTATGAGTTGTGGATGGTTGATCTTCTTGAATTTCTGATTTATTTTCTTATCGAAGTTGATCATGTAGTCTGGATGGAGTTGTTGATCTTATTTCAATGTTTTCACTCATTATATTTGAATTGAAATTGATCTGGTGGCCTTGCAATTATTGTTGTCATTGCTATGTTGTTGTATTTATGAAAGTGGTTTGCGTACCATCATAAGGGGTTTCTAGTGAGGAGAAAATTGAGGTCTCCCATGGAATGCCTAGTTGGTGGCTTTTGGTTTTATTAAGTGATTTTGTTTAAAGGATGATTTTCTTTTGCGTCCCCTATTTGAGGTGACACCATTGTTGATTTATGGATGGGCCTTGATGAGTCTTCCCTTTTTATGGCTTTTCTGAGTTACTCTCTTATTTGAGAAAATTTTATCCTTGTGTTGGATTTATTGGAGAAATACTCATGTTGCTTCACTTTACCTTTGTTTATGGGTTTTCATTCTTTTGGCTTCCAGAGGCTTGAGATGATTGATAATTGATGCTCTCTCTCTTTATGGGCCCTTGATGTGGCAAGTGTTTTGGTTTCATGATTTTAAAAGGGTTGTACATAATTTGTTGAGATTTGGAAATTGTATTTATAGCGAGATGGGTAATGCCTCACATGCTTCTTGGTTGTGATCTAATATTCTTATTTTGCTGGTACAACCCTTGGTTTTTATGTTGTTGGGTCTCTAGGGAGAGTGGCTCCTCGTGGGGGCCGGCGCCCTGTTTAAGGGGAAGAGCTCAGGATAACCCACGAGTGAGTTAGTAAATAAGTGAAAATCTAATAATTAACTTAGGAGGGTTGGGTTGGGTAGTAACATCATTGCAAGATTTTAAAAATGGATGCCTCGTCTTCATTAGTGCTTCCGCAGACTAATGGAGAAGGCGTGGTTGGCAAGGTCGTGACCTCGTCCTCACGAGAGGTCTGCGGCTCCGCATGAGTCACCCTATGGACCGGCGCCTCCAGTTGGGAGGAAGAGCACAGGACAGCCATAGATGGGACCGGCGCCTCCAGTTGGGAGGAAGAGCACAGGACAGCCCATGTAGGACTATGCGATGACACTCTCCCCTAGTTTCCCATGTGTTTTACTTTATTGTTCCTCTGGAAGTAGGTTGTGGGAGTTGTTTTAGATTGTTGTTTGAATTGATTTAAATTGATTTATGATTATTGTTTTAATACATCTTTAGTATGTTTTGTGGTCTTGTATGATCTCATTTATATTTGATTTACGATCTTGTATCTTATGATACTGTGATATGATGTTATTGTGTTGTTTAATTGCAATTTGGAATTGTATTATGTTTAGTTGATTTGGAAGTGTTTCATGATCATCCTTTGGTTACCTGTTACTGGTCATTGCTTTGATTTATGTGATGAGATGTATGATTTTAAGTTATGTTAATGACTCTTGGTTGTTGTTGATTATGTCATTGTAATCCTTGAGTTTTATGATACTTTTGTATATTGTTGAGTCTTGTGGTTCCCTTTTTGGATGTTCTTGGTTGAGGTCTCTTTCTTGTTAGCTCCTAGCACGGGGGGTGGGTCTTCAGACTCACATGGTCAGGTGGAACGTGCTAAGCACCCCATTGGGTCCCCAGTCGAGGATCGAGAGGTGCGGATTGGTGCAGATGCAGCGACTCCAGAGTTGTATTTGTCTTGGAGCCAGTTATGATTCTTTTACTTGTATCATGTTATCTTGTGTATGGTTTCCATTTATGTTGGAAACACTTTTGTATCATTGTACTTCTTGAATATTGTATTGTAATGTAACATTAAACCTTATGTGGCTATTGGCAGTTGTTATTCAATGTGTTGAGTTAATTATGCATATGTTGTATTTATGTACTCAGATGGTTTCTTATCAATGATTATCATGTATATGTTATATTTGTTAATGTTTATTTTGTTATGGATTATATCTTTGGATTTTATTCTTTATTGTTGTTGTGTGGATCTCAGTCTCGTAATGACTCTTCGTGTACCCCAAGGGATGTATGTGTTAGTGAATCTGCTTAAATGGAATTCATGTCATGACTTAATGTGTAATACATGTATGTTATGTTTACTAAAAAAAAAAATTGTGATGTAATTATTATGTATTTGTCCTTTGGGGTTCACACGGTGGGGCGTTACATGGAACACCTTACAATTATGAAAAAATAATTATATGTTATACAATTCAATTTAGCGGTATTAAAGGAAGCACATGAAATAGTGCACAAGTCACATATACACATGAGACATAGATTTACATGGGAAACTCTTATGGATAAAACTCACTAGCAAAAGGACATTCATAATTACATTATTTAAGAAAATTACATCTAGTACAATAGGTCTCTTTCACACACAACCTTAATTTGTAGAGTAACAACATACAACTTCTAACTAGGACTTCACACCTTTAGGATATATTTAATGGACAACCACATCAAACATCCAACTTTGGAAAATTTGTATGAGTAGAATGATATAGCCACAAAACCATTCCACAAGGAATTACAACCATCTAATTGTCTAACCGCCACATATAATATTAACAATCACACAACCATGTCATGACCATATCATGGCATCAACATGCCACACATTACATGCAACATAAGTTCTTCCTATGGATTATCATTGCACTTAAAAGATTAGGGTCACTCACACTTCGTCAAAGGTTGTTGACCCACTTCTCCTAAACTCCATAGATGTCTTCTCCTAAAAGATGCTTAACACAAATTATTATGAACCAAATCATTACTACATATATTAACAAAACTGTGGCTTATAGATCATTAAATAAAGTGCATATTATGAAAAAATGATTTTTTTTTCAATTTCATTATAAATGTACAATATATTTTAAGAATTGAAATATACTAAAATTTCTTCAATCTCTTTTTATATAAAGATATATTAAGATTGTTAAGAAATAGTAAGAGGCCTATCATGTTCTAAATTTTGTAGCCTTGTTTAACATCAAACCAAATTTCCACAAAGAATATCATAAATCAAATGATTTTTATAATTTTTTAATGGGGAAATTTCATTTTCAATATTTATTGAACTAAGTAGTGAGATCATTATGGTATCTTTTGAGAGCGAGTTGAGGTTGTTAATTGTTTAAGTACATCTATTTTATGGAATATATCTCAAATAATGAGGTTGTTCGGGTTAGGGTATAGTTCAACATCTCATTTTTTTATTTATGTTTTTCATTTATTTTTATTAAAGTATTATAAATGTAAGAATATATTTTTATATGAATTTGATATTATATATTTGATCTATATTAAATTATTGATTTTTACAAATTGATAGGATATGTAGATATATCATTTATTATCGTATTATATTTGTAGATTTGAATTTGACATGTGGGTCATTTTTTAGTTGTGGATTTAAACCTTAAACTTCTATAATTTAAAATTCAAATTATTTCCTTGTTAACAATTTTAAATCCTGAATTTTTTAAATTTAAAAATCAAATTATTTCTTTGTTAACAATTTTACTAAATTTTGTGAGGAAACCTAACATTTGCTAGTGTTAATTTGTGTGATTCATTGTTGTATTAAGGGCATGCATTCTTTCATTTTGAAATTATTTGGCATGTGGGAGTGTGGAAAAAAAATGTGCACTTGAGTGTTTAAAGGAACCATATATTATGCATTTGTTTGCTTATGACATCATCCTAGGTTTATTGCATGCTTGATTGTTGTATTCAAACCTTTCAATTAGAGCCATAAATCTAGTCTACTCAAGGTTTGACTAAGAAGAACTTGACCTCCCAATCTAATAGATATGTCAAAGATGTTTTTAAACATTGCTTGTATTTACATAAATCCAAATGTTAGAAATCAAGATGAACATGTTCTTGTTTACATAAAACAACCAAATCAAGTTTACAAGTCATAGGTTCACTTAATCATGTCAAAATTAGTTCTACACTGATGGAAGTGATCTCAAACTAGTGTACAGTTAAATCTACAAGTCAACAACATAGCACAAATTTTTAAGACATCAACAAATCTTTCACTTGGACAACAAATACTAAGTAAAAAAATAAGTAAATATCCATGCATTTAATTTATGTATTTAATTTGGGAATATAATTATTTACAATTTTTCCATGATAAGTCCTAGCTATGGAATCTTATGCTTTTATCATTGTTTTTTTTCCTAGGTAAATTATTGTCAAAGAGATTTATTTTATTACTTTATATTTTATGTGAACTTGACTTTCCTACACCCCTTAAGGAGATTTCCTTATCATTTATTCCTTCCTCATTATAATTTTTACATCTAGTTCTCTTTTTACATTTATCTTGTATCAAATCTAGATAGTATTTGGATCCACTCTTGTTTAATTAACAATGATTTATCTTTATTAGGGTTTGGGCCTTTATTCCAACGCTCTTCTTTCATCCATACCCACCCATCATTGTTTGTGCCTCATTGTTATATATTGTATCTTGAGCTCTCATCATCCCTCGTCCTTGGCCTCTATCCATGCCTATAGTAAATATTTTGATATGTTTAGATAGCTTGTGATATTTGATTCCACCATACTTGATACACTCATGTCCTTTTCTCATTCGAATGGAGTTACATTATAATGGAGGTCTTGGTTCACCATGTGTATACATTTTCCCTATTCATTGAGTTAGTTATTATATTCCCTATTGGATACCATCACTTCACCTATCCATGTTCCTTATGTTGCTTCCATATCTCCTATGGACAATAATATTGATGTGCTTGAGCGTAGTGATATTGTTAGGATATAATTAGACCATTTCAATGGGGTGACCTCCATTAAAGAAAATATGAGAATATAATTTAATTGTAAATTATGATGTTTGGAATAGTCATTCTCTTTCTTTTTTATAGACATAATTAGGTAGGGACACACTCTTTCATCCTAATTTAGTTAGCCAAAGGAACTAATTAGAGCTAACAAATAAAAATATTCAGATTAAGCATGTTATAAGTGCTTAACATTATGACACTTAGGAAGATACAATATTATGGATATAACATGCACATCCCCATAAAAAAAGAGTCACCCTTAATTCTTAGAAACTCTTGATGCTTCTATATGAATTGTTCATCCTCCCACATTACATCTTCAACTGAAAAATTCTTCCACTTGATTATGAATTTAGAATTGGCTTGGTTGTGTAATTTCTTCACCCATTCCTCCATCATTTCCTTAGGATATAAAATAGACTTCCATTATTCATCTAACTTGAACAATTTTGAGTAGATTGGAAGCTTCTTAGCTATTACTTTATTCAAGTAAGGGACATGAAATATAGGATAAATTTTGGAAGATAATGGAGTTCCAACTTATAAGCTACAATGTTGATCATGTGGAGAACCTTATAGGGACCATAAAATATAGGTGCAAGCTTGATGTTCTTATGTTGTTTCAATAACATTTGTTTGTAAGAGGTTATCCCAACAATAGTGTGTCCCACTTTTTGGTCAAAGTGGGACATTGAAATCATTTTTTAACCAAATTTTTACTTCTATCACCATAAAACTAAAATGTTAATAATTTGAAGATTATGTGGAATAGTGATTTTTGATATTTTATGTATAGATTATAAATATTTTTTTAAGTTAACAACATTTTTAAAAAGTGGTATTTATTCCATATCTCTTTTTTTTACAAAAAATAATTAAATAATAAATTCTTAAACATAGATTGGAAACACCAATACCTAGTGTACAACATATATTTTTTTCATAATTTTTTGTTGCATATTTTATTTTTTTTAATTTTTTTAAGAAAGATTGATTATAATTTAGACATATGTTTATTGCATAATGCATATTTTTTGTATATATCTAAATTAACTTTTTTTGTTCAAACAAGAACACCAATACATAGTACACACCACCATTTTTTTGCTATTTTTTAACTTTTTGTATGTGTGGAATAGAGACCTTAATGTTTAGTGAAAAACCTACCTTCACTAGTAAATAGAAAATAAATATAATAGTTAAATTAAATATATATTCATAATTATACTTTTTGGAAAGCTTACACTAAGGGATACATACTTACAAAATAAAATTTATAAATGACTTCATTTGATCCCCACAAAAGGTGAAATAAAATAAAAATTTTGTCAGCATTTTGATAGGTGTAAATGAGACTCGATTGAGGGTTTGATTTAAAAATAGGAAGTTCTATCCAAGGGGATTTGATCGAAGGTATCTAATATAACCTTGTTTAATTAAACCCCTTTAGATGGAACCCATCATTTATTAAATCATTATTGTTTTAAAGAATATGTAATTTCAAATAAAAAATAGGATGTCCCATAAGTGGGACACACTATTCTTTTAACACCCAAGCTTGTTAAAACTAAAGTAATACCCTTCCTCTTCAAAATTCCTCACTATGGTGTTTATCAACTTGTTGTTTCACCCTATGCTAAGACACTATTAAATTATCCTTAGGTATTTGAAGCATTACTTATTGGTGTTGAATATGATCCTCTACTACATGAGCTTGGGATGACCCTATAAATAAGTAGTAGATGTTGGAGGTTATCCATAAAGAGATTCAAATGGAATCATTTGTGTTGATATGTTAAATTATGTGTTATACTATGACTTTGCTAGTGAAATCCATTTAGGCCGTTGCTCATTTTTGTTAGAGGCAAAGAAAAATAGGTATCCTTCTAAATATTTATTCATAATTTCTACTTGGATATATAATTTTGGATGAAAAGATGAGCTATATGTGTTATTTTTGTGCCGCATGCTACAAATATGTTTTTCCAAAAGATTGTAGTGAAGATAGGGTCATAATCCCTCACAATGATTTTGAGAATATTATGGAATTTTTGTACCTTCTCTACCAATACTTATACCATGATACTAGCTTGAAATGGAAGAGAGATTCCACAAAAAATATGTATACAAAGTGATTATATCCACAACCACCAAATTCTCATTGAGGTTATATGATTTTGAAAACCCTATAATGAATTCTATTGATATTTCCTTCCAAAATTGTGTTGGAATTCCTAATGACCTTATAAAAGGCTTGGCGTCTTTATCATTTCACCTTTATTTTGTTGGCATATCAAACATTCAACCATAAATTTCTTTACATCTCTGATAACACCTACCCAAAATAAATATTTCTTTTTACAATGATAGGTCTTTAATTACCCTAAATGTCTTATTGAAAATTCATGCATTTGAGATGATGTGCTAGCTCTGAATTGATAATTTTTACACAAAAAGAACTTATCTTTGTACCTTAAGGAATCTCCTTTATAAACATACTTATCTAAAGAAAATGGATCTTGTTGAAGCTCTCGAATGAGCTTCTTTTTTAGAAGATCATATTTCCACTATTCTCACCCAACTTCTACCCATTTAGATTGTAATAAAAGAATAAAAAAAAAAATTTCTTCCTATTTTTCCTATCAAGAAAGGGTATAAACCACATTATTCTCCTTGCTTTTTTGTAAATAATTTAAAATTCATACTATAGCTTATTGGTGATAATTTTTGTTGATCCTTTAAAGATAATAGTTTCTCAAAAAATATTTTAGATTATCATGATATATCTTGACTTTGAAATCTCCTCATTAGATATTGGCATCATTATTTGACTACATGAATCATAGCTAATATTTATTTCTCATATATAGGCTTTACCAAGTTTTTTCCTTTGAGTTGTTGACTCTCAAATGTTAAGAAATGCATGTATTGCATTAGTACTACCACAATGTCATTTCCAAAAGCATTACATTCTACCACATTTGTCTTAGAGAATTATATGTTAGGTAACACAAGAGTGGAAATAAAATATTATTTTAGTTGTTGAAATTCTTGGGTAGCTTGCTTTGAACATTCAAAATAATCCTTCTTCAACAATGTTGTGAAAGATGTTGTGATGTGAGCATAGTTGTGAACAAATATTCTATAGGGAAATGAAAGAAAATAGGGTGCTTTCTCAAAATGGAAAGGTAAGTCCAAAGAGGGAAAATAGACCCTATCTTCCTCAATTCATTAGGAAATGAGATTCCCACAATGAATTGATTATCAAACCTTAGGTGAATCAACTCAATGTGAGAATCTTCAAATTTCCTTATGCTTGAAGGACAGGGGTCAAGGTCAAACAAAACTTGGGGGAGAAAAACCAAAAATAGCAAATCAACTCCAAAATGCAATATATCGCTTGGATCTTGAAGATTAAGCATAAAACTGAGAGAAACAATAAAGTTTCAGGAAAATTTGAGAGGGAATAACACTATGCACCTACCATAAAAAGTAGTTTAAATTGCAAGCCTATCAAGGACTCATTCACCCATGGGCGAATGGGTCTAGGTCATCTTCTCTAGAAATATCTAAATTTGAAATATGAGCCTGAAACCTACACTTATTTCTTGTAGTTTTGAACCTTCACTCCCAGATCTGAATCTGTGATAAATCTATAAAGAAATTTGTTGTTTGGGTTGTGGATGGGGGTTTTCCTCAATCAAACCCCTAGTTTGGTAATTAAACCTTGATGAAAAGAACAAATATGAAATATGAAAGTGTATGGAAGCCTTAATCTTGAGTGTGTCTAAGATTATAAGAGATTAAATGCAAAGAAACCCTACTCAAATGTGTTAGAATAGGATTCCTAAATGAAACAATGAATAATGACAAAGACCTACTTTGGGAGATATTAAATCACCCTAATAGATCACAATTCTAAATATACCTTCCTTTAGGGAGAAAGTAGAATGATAATAGAAGATGGAACCACTTAGGAAACAAGTCATTAGGCTTGGTTGAATGGCTTGGTACATCTCCCAAAACCTATCCATCATGATCCTCCATAGGCATCTATCATCAATCTTTGACAATGCTTGATCTTGTTGAAAAAATGAGCTTGAAGACCTACAAAAACAAATAGAATGCCGCTCCAAGACTTCAACTTTCAATGATTGATTGATTTATCCTTTCTCTTGAATGCAAATGCTTGTGATATCATGTGAATCTCTTGCTTTTCTAGTGAAAAGTGATTAAAAGACTTAGCTTTATAGGCTTCCTTTCTAATTTCTCGTTTATTAGATCTCGAAAACCAACACTTAGAATTTGAATTTAGGACCTTGAAATTTTGCCAAAAAAATGTTTAAAATTGAATTTGTGAACTTAAAGAGGACCTATTCGCCCATGGGCGTATGGGTCATGACCTAAAAGTTTAGGTCTTAATTTATTTTGGGGCATTAAATTTATTATTAGCATTTATTCAATGCATGTTATATTGTTGGGAAATAAATAAAATAGGCCGTGGGATGCATAATAAAGGGTATTAGGGGCCCATTAGTGATGTTTAAAAATGCATAAATGAAAGGTCACTAAAGTAGTTCCAATTTAAGTGTGAAATTGTACTTCTCTTAGAAAGGAGTAAAATTTTCTAAACTACATATGGTATATACAAATAGACCCGAGTATCCTCTCAAACCTTTGATATCTTTAGGTTCTGGCCACTCTTTTACTACTTCAATCTTCTTATGGTCCACTAAAACACATTCATGTGACACCACACGTCCAAATTATTCTACTGCTTTCACTCGAAGACATATTTTAAATTTTCACATAGAGTTGATTATCTTCTAATACTTGTAATATATTCTCTACACGTTGCAAAAGTTTTGTAATATCTAACTAGACCCAAGAATCGTCTCAAACCCTTCTATATTTTTAGGTCTTAGAAATTTTTTATTTTTTAAATCTTCTTAAGTTCTACCTCAACAACTTCATGTGACACCACATATCCTCTATTTATTTTACCCAAAAACACATTTTAAATTTTTTCATAGATTTTATTATCTTCCAATACATGTAATAGCTTCTCTACATGTTAAAATTTGTATTCCCCATGTTATATTATAGATGGTGATTTTTTCAAAGAATATCAACTTATTTTCTTAAAGAAATTGGAAGAACAATGAATTCATGAGGCTTTGAAAGTTTGATTGAGCATTAGTGAGACCAAATGATATAAAAATATTCATAATTACCCCCATGTATTCTAAAAGAAAAATTATATGCATCCTCCTTTAATCAAATTATGTGATAACTTGAACTAAAATCTTTAACTTAGTACAAAAAATTCCACCATTCAATTCATCTGATAATTCATCAATAATAGGAAATGGAAACTTATCTTTGAGAGTGAGCATGTTGAGCTCCCTATAATCTAGGCACATTGTCCATGAACCATCCTTATTTTTAACCATTACCATTAAAGATCTGAATAGGAAATTTTGTTGGGATAAATAATTCCTAAATCCATTTCCTTGACCAAATTTTTGATTGAACTAAATTCTATTCATGTGGATAACTTGATAAGGTCTAATATTAGGAGGAATAGTTCCTAGTATTAATTAAATGGAATAAGCATGATATCTAATAGGAGTTATATCTTTGGGTTCTTAAAAAACTTGTTGATGGAATTGAATGTTCTCTTGAAGCTGTAGAGGATCATGAGTTTTCATGTCTTATTCTTCTAAAAAATATAGCTTTCCTACCATGTCATAAGATCATTTTTCCTTTCTTTAAGTAAATTTTCCATCCTATGAGAGATAATAATTTATCTTGGTGGTGATTGTTTCCCTTCAATTTTATAATTTTATCCATTTTTATTGAAAACCATGAATATGTCTTGAAACTTGAAGGACATTATTCCCAAATATTTAATCCATTATATGATCTAAGCTACATCTACCAAAATGTATGAATCTAGTTGATATTCTTTCATTGAGATTTTTATACAATGGAATTTACCACCACAAGAGACTTTCTCCCCATAAACTATCATGATCTAAAAATTAGAAAAGTTGGATACATAAAATAATTGAGCTCATTAGTCAATATTATATCAATGAAATTGTGTGTACTACTTATGTCAACCGACACTATCAATTTTCACGTTTTGATATAACCAGCCACTTTAAATATTTGTAGTGTTTGTATCTCATTCAGTCAATGTATGGATATAGTAAGGCTTTCTTTCTCCTTATAATTTCCATAATTAACTTCCACATTTTATTCTTCTATAGTCTCTTCTCCTTCGTCTTCAACCTCATTCTCAATAAATATTAATATTTTCACATTATTGGCACAATTATGACCTCATACCATTTTCTATCATAATTCAAAAATAGACCTTTGTCTCTTTTTTTGCCTTTTGTTAAGAAGATAGCTTAGTAATTTGTATTAGGTTAAATAATTTTTCCTCATTTTTGTCAATATGATTAATCACATTCCTATCTCTCCATCTTATAGTTTGAACTTGCGTGGATCTTATGGTGGTAAAGTTTTATTATTCAATTTGTAGTTCTTATTTAATTATATTTCCTAACTATACAAGCTTCCAAAAAATAAAAATTATGCTTAATTAAATCATAAGTCTTTGGTGTAAAATCGTTGCCTTTGATAAGGTGTTGTATATTGTTGTCAAGCTGTCAATCTTATGCACTCGAATTGATAGGTTCAGTTTCCAATGAAAGTTTTGAAGATCAAATTTTGTGACAATTGATTCACCCCCCCTCTCAGTTGTCTTGTTCAAAAATTGGTATCAGAGCTTGGTTCCTTGGAGAGAAGCTTAACTACTTAAGATCTGAAATGGCAAGCAAGATCACTTTTGAATGCCCTAGGTTTGATGGAACAAATTATGCTATCTGGAAGATACAGATGGAATGATACTTGGAGTATTGTGGATATGATGTTGAAAAATATTATAAGACAACTTACACTCCTCCGGCTAATGGTCTGATTACAATTGATGAAATCAAGGCGCATGAAGCAAACAATAAGGCAAAGTTTATTCTAAAGAACAGTCTTGCACATTTCGAGTTGATTAAAGTTCAAAATTTGAAGACTGCTAAAGAAGTCTGGGATGCTTTAGAAAAGATGCATGAAGGTGATGAAAAGTTCAAAGAAGCAAAGTTACATAATTTGGAGGCATAGTTTGAGATCTTGCATATGTACAAAGATGAAAACAATAAATCCTATATGCAAAGAGTGGATGAGTTCGTAGGTAGTATGTGAGGACTTGGTGCTATAGTAGATGAATCTAGGATTGTGAAGAAGATTCTTAGAACTCTCCCTGATGCATATAGTGAAAAGGTATCTGTTATTGAAGAGTATGTGGACTACAAGACTTATACTAAAGATTAGTTATTGGGAACTCTAACATCTTATGAGATGAGAAAGCCAAATTTGATAAATGTATCCAAATTAGAAACTGCTTTCAAGGCTACAAGAACTGAAGATCTAGATGAAGAGAATCTTGATGAAGTAGAAGCTAACTTTGTGAGAAGGATGAAGAAAGGCTCTAGAAAATATGAAGATAATCTACCATTTAAATGCTTTAGTTGTGGAGGAATAGGTCATTATGCTTTGAGATGTCCAGAAAGAGCTAAGAAGAACAAACAGAGATTTAACAAAGAAAACAAAGGAAAGATGATCAACAAATCATATTATGTGAATGAGAATGCTAGTATTTCTGATGAAGAATTTGATTATGGAGATTTTGATGATAATGAATGCTTGCTCTTGGCTATAAAAGATGAACCTACTTCTGCTAAATTTGAAAGACAAGTGAAGGAATGTCCTCTGTAGAAAGAGAAAGATGAAGATACTGTAATCTCTACCCTACATGCTAAACAAGAAAATTACTATTGGTCGTTGACAGTGGTTGTTCACATCACATGACTGGTGATAAGAGTAAGTTTGTTAAACTTGAAAAATATAATGGGGGCTTAGTTATGTTTGGAGATGATACTGGTGCTAAAATTTATGGGATAGGTTTAGTAAGTTTTGATGGAAAGCATAATACTAATGATGTCTACTATGTCAAGGGTTTAAGGAATAATCTCTTCAGTGTTGGATAGATTTGTAGTAAAGGATATAATCTTGTATTTGAGGATGAGAGATGTGAAATTAGGAAAGGATCCGGAATATTGATTGCTGCAGGAAAGAAATCTAAAGGAAATATATATCAACTTAAGTGTGTTGATGGATGTTGCTTTATGACTTAGATTAATGATAGTTGGTTATGGCATTAGAGAATGTGTCATATGAATTTTGATAACTTGGTGAGGATTAGTGCAGCACAAGAAATAAGAGATTTACCAAGGATTACAAAGCCTATTAATGCTATTTGCAGGAATTGTTAGTTTGGAAAGCAAGCAAGGAATAATTTCATGTCAAAGGAGCAATCTAATACCAGACAATTGGATTTAGTTCATACAAATCTTTGTGGTCCTACAAGAGTGATAAGTCTACAAGGTAAAAGGTACTTATGCTTTTGATTGATGATTACTTTAGATATACATGGGTTACTTTTCTTAGAGAGAAATATGATGCATTAGATAGATTCAAAACATTCAAAGCTATGGTAGAGAATGAAGTAAATTTGAGAATAAAATGCTTGAGGTGTGACAGAGGTGGTGAATTCACCTCCCATTAGTTTAATATGTTTTGTGAAGTTCATGGAATAAAAAGACAATTATCTGCTCCTAGAACTCCTTAGTAGAATGGAGTTGTTGAAAGCAAGAAAATAAGAATTCAAGAAGTAGCTAGATAAATGATTATTGCTCGGTTGGTTTATCGGAAGTTTATTGGAGAGAAGCTATTCACACCACTGTTTATGTGTTCAATTGAGTTCAAGCAAGAGCTAATAGTACTAAGACCCCCTACGAGTGATGGTGTGGAAGAATTCCTATTGTTAAGTATTTCAAATTGTTTAGAAGCAAATGTTATATCAAACGGGATGAAGAAAATTTAGGGAAGTTTGATGCTAGAAGTGATGAAGGTATTTTCCTTGGATATTCTACTAAGAGAAAAGCTTACAAATGTTTCAATAAAATACTGAGAAAAATTGTGGAAAGCACAAATGTCAAGGTTGATGAAGCAATGCAAATTTCAATTGAAGTTGATGGATATGTATTTGATGAACCTGATTGCACAAGAATTGAAGAAGTTGTGGAAGAATACCTGAGAAATAGAATGAAGAAGAAAATGAAGCTCCAGTGGTGTCCCCTAAGACACCTAAATATGTGAAGAAAAATCATTCAGAAAATCAAATCATTGGAGACAAAAGGAAAGGAGTATTGACAAGAAGCAGATTTGTTGCTGCTGGTGAGATAAATTTGTGTTTACTTTTTTAGGTTGAACCAAAGAGTGTAAGTGAAGCATGTAAAGATGAGCATTGGATGGAAGCTATGAAAGAAGAACTTATGTAGATTGGGAAGAATAAAACTTGGGAATTAATCCCTAGAACAACAGATAAAAACACAATTGGATCAAAGTGGGTATTCAAAAACAAGTTGAATGAGAATGGAGAAGTAGTTAGAAACAAAGCAAGGCTTGTGTGTAAGGGTTACTCACAAGTGGAAGGCATATATTTTTAGGAGACTTTTTCTCCAGTGGCAAGAATGGAATCTATTAGAATATTCTTAGCATTTGCTACTCATAAAGATTTCAAGGTCTATTAGATGGATGTTAAGTCTACATTCTTGAATGGTGAGCTAGAGGAAGAGGTCTACATGGAACAACTAGAAGGATTTCAGTTACCAGAACCACCAGATATGGTTTGGAGATTGAAGAAGGATTTATATGGATTGAAGCAAGCTCCTAGAGCTTGGTGTGCAAGGTTAGACAAATATTTGATTCATCAAGGTTTCAACAAAGGTATAATAGATACTAATTTGTATTTTAAAATTGAAAATGAAAAAAATATTAATAGTGGTTGTATATGTTATTGACATTATTTTTGGAGGAAATGAAACTATGTGCAAAATGTTTGCTGAAGAAATGCAAAAAGAATTTGAGATATCTACGTTTGGTGAGATGAATTTATTTCTTGGGCTGCAAATTAATCAAATGTTCAGAGAAAGGGATTTTTATTTCACAGTCAATGTAAAAGAAATGTTGAAAAATTTTGGGATCATGGGTGGTTCCAACCGGTATGCACTCCTATGGTGACTAGATGCAAATTGAGTAAAGATGGAGATTCACCTAAGGCTAATCAGAGCAAATACAAATCTATGATTGGAGGTTTGTTGTATTTAACTGCTACTAGACCGGATATCATGCATGCAGTTTGTCTTGTGGCTAGATTTCAAGAAGATCCTACAAAAACAAATGTTGTTATTGTTAAGAGAATATTCAAATATTTGAATGACACTTTGGATTATGGCTTTTGGTATCCTAGGGATATTAATTTTTACACAAATGCAAATTGGGCTGGTTGTGTAGATGACAAGAAAAGTACAAGTGGTGGTGCATTCTTTTTGGGTTGCAGATTGGTGGCTTGGTTGAGTAAAAAGTAAGATTTAATTTCCTTATCTATTGTTGAAGTTGAGTATATTGCTACTGCATCTTGTTGTACACAAGTTTTCTGGATGAAACAAATATTGAATGATATCATAATAATGTATGATGATCCGATTTCTATCTTCTGTGATAATACAAGTGCAGTTAACATTTCAAAGAATCTAGTGATGCGCTTGAGGAAAAAGCATATATCTATCATGTATCACTTTTTGAGAGAGAAGGTTGTGGAGAATGAAGTAAATCTTGAGTATGTACCTACGAATGATCAAGTGGCTAACATGTTTACGAAGGATCTTCCTAAAGATACTTTTGAATATCTATGGAAGATGTTAGGGGTCATTGCCCCTCCTATCTTGAACTAGATGCATATGGAGATGCATCATTCCAGTGGATCTATGGATCTATCTTTCTTCTGGACTAATTTTTTGGTGGCTACCTCTCAGTGGGAGTAGGTAGTGTCATGTGTTGTCATTGAAAGATTATTTTGTTCTTAATGACAAAGGGGAAATTGATGTAATATCTTTTTCCTTTGCCATTGATGACAAAGGGGGAGAGAAATGAGAGAAATATGTAGAGAAAGATGTGGAGAGAGAGAGAGAGAAGTATCATGTGAAAAATATTATCTACTAAGGGGGAGAAACAAAAAATAAAATCATGAGGAAATGTGTTCAGAGCTATTGTGTTGTCTTTGATGGTTTTTCACAACATGAATTTCCATCAATGACAAAGGGGGAGATTGTTGCAAGAATGAATATTTTGAAGCAAGTATGAAGGTGGTCATTGATGTCAACTGGTTAACTAGTTTTCAACTGGTTGTTGTTGTCATGGATGAAGGTTATTGGCTATATATGTTGAGGATATTGAGAAAATTGTAAAGGAAAGAGGTTGCAGGTGTTCAGCGGCTGCTCCAATTTTGCTC
The DNA here is from genome assembly GCA_007258455.2 of Sequoia sempervirens. Classification (NCBI taxonomy): domain Eukaryota; kingdom Viridiplantae; phylum Streptophyta; class Pinopsida; order Cupressales; family Cupressaceae; genus Sequoia; species Sequoia sempervirens. The sequence goes on along the minus strand of VDFB02156487.1, from coordinate 89,480 downwards.
CTATGTTTGCGAGGTTCAGATATGTTGATCATGGTTGTTGAAAGTTGCTATATCTATATTTTGGGCTCTTTGGTTCATTGTACAGTACCAGTTACCAGTTATGTTCACCAGTTGTGAACTATGGTTTTCAATGTATTTGGCTGAGGTCCGAGAGAAATTTAGTTGCTCTGTATTTCTTCTTGTTTGAGTCTTATAACTTGTGATTCTGGATTTAAGCTAATAGGATCGTGTTAAAGTTAATTTTGTTATCTGAAAGGATTGGATCATGTTAAGGTTGTGTGTGCTTAATTGCTTATGTGTTTTACACTGGTTTGGCCGACCTTGTGTTTAATACTAATTGAGAAGTTCATGAAGCGTGTTTGTTGGCATATGTCTTCTAGTGTTGTCATTGATGGAAACCTAAGTCATTGATCTAGTCTGCACTTCAGTATTTGTCCATACCAGAAGACAAAGTGAAGAACAGGTTATCCAACTGAAGTTGAGTTTGTCGATCCATTTGCATTACCAGTTTATCAGTTTGAGTTGTGGATCTCAGGGAAGGTCATTGGGTATTTGGAATATCTTATTCTCGATTTTTGTGTCGTTGCATCAATTGGTGTACGAGTTAGGAGATCCGGTTGTTTGATTTTCTGTTTAATAGTGCTAGAAGGCTGACTAAGTGAATGTGGCGTGTTGCGGATGTTCTAGGAAAAATTGTTTGAAGTATTTTCGGGTTTGAGGATTTTGTTCTAGGTCCTCACTATGTTGTGGCCGACTTTGGATGGTGCGCATTGAAAATAATTTGTGGATTGGACTGACGGTTGGAAAATATTTTATGTTTTGTTGCAGCTGACTTGTAGTGATTAAATCCTTTGTTGCGGATATATATATAAGTGATCGATTATATCATTTTGGTGTGTGTTCAAAGTGTGTTGATGTATGTTGCAAATATCAAAAGGGTTGTAGAGTGATTATGCACAGTTTCACTTGTGCATAAAAGGATTTTATGATGCAAGTTGAAGTAGAGCAGAGCAAAAGAGCAGAATCAGACATAAGGTCAAGAATTTGATTAATGAGCTTAACCGGAACTATTCCTAGGCATTTGTAGATGCTATTTCATAGTTCACCACTCCTGTTGTCTTTTGACATTAATTGTAAGGTAATGAGACTTTCTATTTTTGAGTAGTGAGCTCTAGGCAATGCGCCTGAATGCATGTGCATTCCCCATTTTTGTAAAACACTTATATTTGAGTACTCAAATTATGGATTGACCTCCACCGTGGGTTTTCCCCTAACATGGTTTCCACGTAAAAATCCTTGTGTTATGGTGTTGTGGATGATTGCCTTATGTGCTTGCATCTTTCTTTTGGTTCAATGTTGTAAGTGGTTTAAAGATCAGATTAATAAAGTTAAATTTTGTTGAACACTAATTCACCCCCCCTCTCAGTGTTCCCTGATTCCAACAGTGTTGTAATTTATTTGGGTCCTCTCTTAGCATGTGTTTGGGTTACCCTCATTCTAATTGCACCCTAGAATGTTTTGGCGCTGACCTAATTTGAATTTGTAAATGCAAATTGTGTATGGCCAACTTTGGATATGTTTCAAAGTTGAAGATGGTATAAATACATGATGAGATATTTGTGAAGATGAAGAAGAACAAAGAAATAGAGTGAGATAGATGTGAATCAGTGTGTACATGATGCGAGTTGCTGTAGATCAATGCAAAATCTAATTACAGAGTTTTTAGATGCAGTGAGCTAAAGGTGTACTCTATCATTCTTTCATGTTTGCAAGAGTTTGAGTGAATTGTAGTGGAAATCTCTATTACATTGAGGTTTTTTTTTCTGTGTAACAAATCCCTTCTATTTTCTTTGTAATTCTATGGAAGTGAGCCCTCTAGGTGGTTAACCTTTGTTGGATATCGAGTCATGATCCAGACAGTGAGCCTTTGTAATCGGTTTTGTTATTCTCTATATTGTGAGCTAATCCTCACCATGGTTTTTCCTTTATTGGGTTTTCCACGTAAATCTGGTGTTATTTTGTTTGTGTGATGCTTTTCAGTTTTTTCTTTTGCACTTAATGATTAATCATATTAGTAGAGTAAAGAATTTGTGATTGGTTTAGTTTCTGGTGAAAGTTTTGAAGATTAAATTTTTTGACAATTGATTCACCCCCCCTCTCAGTTGTCTTGTTCAACATGTCATGTATGTGTCTAGGTGTTTGTGGGGTAAGTGGTTTATTTGGAATTTTTGAATTGAAATTCATTTGTAAGGGCAAGGGTAAGATAAGAGCTTTAGGGGGTTAGTGTTTTTTCTCGCAAAGATTTGATTATTCCATCTATGTGAGTGTATGGAGTTTAACTTGGATTTTGGTAGTGGGGAAGGCATTATTACTAAGCATGAAGCTTGTAAAACCTTTAAAGAATCTTTGCAAATTGAAGAATCGAAAGTGCCTATAGATAAGGTGAAATTCAATGTGGGATTTTGAGGAAACTAGAGAAGTATCATTGAAGGAGGGGGGGGGACAAAAGGAAATTGTGAAGCAGGTAAGGACCCTCTTTTCCTAGGGTTCTAAGAGTAAACCCTAATGAAATAATGTTAAAAAGGAAGAAAATAGGTTAAAAAATATGGCTAATTTTCTTTCTTGCATGGATATGACTAATCTCCCATTGAGGAAAATTTATGATAATTGGATATATAGTGTGTGGGGTAAAAATATGGGAATATACATTTCATTTTGTAGGATGCTTCAAAGAGTATTATTTGTCATCTTTTTGAAAAATTATAGTATGAAAAAGAGGGTTTTAGAAAAAGACTTTTGGAATATTGGGAAGTCCCTCTTTAGGGTAGTAGCTTGGTCACCTGAAGTTACCCAAAAATGAAATTCTAATTTGTTTTGTGTCGAGCTAGATAAAGTCAAGAATGTGCCCCCACAAATATGGGTGTTTTTTCCTTAGTTGTTAAAACCTATTAGTAAATTTTTGCAAATTGAAAATACTAGGTCCACATTGCCACACATGAATGTTAGAATGCTAGTTTCATTTAACACATGGGTTCAAATCCTTGAAATAATTAAGATTGAAATAGAAGGTAAATTGTTCAATTTGTGAAATAGAAGCCCTAGGGGGTCTGAATTCCTATTTCTTATGTAAAAATTATGGGCATCAAAAAAGAGATAGTAAAAAATTGTAAATAATGAACGAAATTGTAGACTACCTAGGGCTACATTCAATATTTGTGATGCAAAAAAATCCTTAGAGGAAGATAAAAGTGTGGATATAGACTGTGATATAAATGATGTGTCCTTAAACCCTTAATCAAGGGAAGATAATGTGATAGAGCCACAACCTTTCTCTAAGGAAAATGTGCATGAAGAAGTAGAGGCCATCCCTAATATGACTGATAAGGAAATAAATACAAATTTTGGGGAAAAAGAAACTGAGAAATGTGAAACAATGAATGTTCTTAATAAGGAAAATCATGTCCCTTGTGACTTGAATAAAGGAGAAAACAAGAATGAATAAAATGATGCAATTATGCCTATAGAAGAAAAGTCTAACGAGCTCAAAAAAATGCATAAGAAATTGTGCTTGACAAATTAAAAGAGTAGATAAAGAGGAGGAAGGCTGAGAGACCCCCATACCCTCCAGAGGCTATAAGCTATGTTGACTTAGATGGGATTCTGCATGATAGTGAGTACAAAAAAGAAAACAAGGACATTATTGTTTTAATCCCTTGTATCAAGAAACTAGGGATGAACATAAAAGAAAAGGAAAAAAGGAGATTAAAAAGGAAGAAAGCAAAAAAAAGGAAGTGAGGAGAACCAACAACTCACAAAAGCTTGGAAAGAAGGGAAAAGGAGAAGGTTTTCCTTCCTGTTTTGATAGATTATATAAGAATCAAAAGTACCCTTAAATTCCATCCTAAAAAATATTTTAAATTGTATAAGTTGGAATATCCAAGGCTTAGAATCCCTAGAGAGAAAATATGTATTGAAGTATTTTTGTAACAGTAAAAATGATTTGGATTGCCTTCTAATTCAAGAAGTTAAGGCCGTTGAATTTCAATTGCATAATGCCTTAAGATTTGGATGGAAAAATATAGTTGTCTTTCATACTAATCATAAAAAAGTAAAAGGTGGAATAGCAATCTTAATAGGGCCAAAATGGAAGCCATTTATCACTATTTATGGTTTCTCCGCTTGTAATACGTTTTGTTGGGTAACACTGGAAAGAAATAACCAAAATTTTGGTGTATGTTCAATATATGCTCCAAATGATTATAGAGAGAGAATATAAGTTTGGAGATGGTGGGTTGCTAATCTTCCCAAAACTCCATGGATTTTTGGGGGAGATTTTAACATGATTGAAAATAAGGAAGATAAGTCTAAAGGTTATCCTTGGTGATGGAAAGGTAATGAACAATTTTATTGGACTAGGTTGATTTTTTTTAAAATTATTTGACATGTTGGAAGGAAAGAAGAGACAACAAGAGAATTTAGTTTACATGGCACAATAACCAAAATGATAGCAAAAGAGTCTATTGCAAACTTGACCGATTTTATACTCAGGAGGATACATTATGATTTGAAAGTAGAAAGGGATCAAATTTTATGCAAGTTGAGACCAAAACAATCTCAGATCACTACCTAATCAAAGCAAGGGTAGTAATTGAATCTTGTGGATCTATAGATTTGATGGAAAGAAGGACAACCTGTATAAACTTAACACTAATTTTCTAAAATACCAAGACTAATTGGATGGTATAAAGACTTTGAGGAAAATTAACTTAATTTTTTTCCTAAGGATTTTGCCATTGGCTACTGGGTTAACTTGGTTTCCAATTTGAGGAATCTATTAAAAACTATTGGTTTAAGAAATATGCAATTGACAATAGAAGATTAGAATGTTTCATGCATGATGAGTTGCTAACTACTAAGTTTGAAGTATAAGTGGATAAAGATAATGAAATTTTGGTGAACAAGGTAAAGAATATTAAACATAAGCTCAAAAAAATTCAAATTAAAAAGGCCCAAGGGGCGAGGATAAGGGAAAAAATAAATTGGATTAAAGATGGAGACAAAGGAACCAAGTATTTCTTCAATTTGTTGAGGATAAAGCATGTCATTGAATTAGTAAGGATGATCAAGATCAATGACTCGTGAATTCATGAGAATGAGAAAATTAAGGGAATTTTCTTTGAATTCTACAAAAAAATATTCATTGTAGAAGATAATTTAATAATTCTTGCAAAAATACTCAATAGGTTTGTAGATAGATAATGCCTAGGAAAATCACAGAAGAGATGGAAGTAAATCTAAAAAGTTAAATATAAAAAGAGGAAATTTATAATTCTATTATATCATTTCAAAATGGGAAGTCTCCAAGGGGTGATGGTCTTCCAGTTGAGTTTTACAAAGATAATCTAGGTTGTGTACTTGATGACATTTTTGAGGTTTATTAGAAGGCTATTGAAAAAGGAACCTTAGGGAGTGACATTAACAAAGGCACAATAAAATTACTTCAAAAATATGGGGATAAAAATAATATAAAAAACTAGAGGCCTGTCACATTGCTAAATGTTTCATGTACAAAATCTTTCCAAAATTGTTTGTGAGAAGGTTGACAAAGATTCTACCAACAATAATAAATAATACTCAAACTGGATTTATCAAGACTAGATATATTCTAGAAAATATGATTACTAGTTGGGAAGCTTTGGATTGGGTAAGAAGAAGCAATCAAAATATGGGGATACTACTTCTAGATTTTGAAAAAGCTTATGATAGAGTTGAGTGGTCTTTTGTGATTTCTATCTTAGAGGCGATTGGATTTCCAAATGAGTTTTGCACAATGGTTAAGGTCCTATTTAAGGATGCAAATTCTCAAATTGAAATAAATGGCTCTCTTTCTAATCCTTTTCCCCTAGGTAGATCTATAAAACAAGGTTGTCCATCAACTCCTACTCTATTTGTAATTGTTGCGAAAGCAATGTATTATATTTTAAGGATTGAAAAACTAGGACCTAATCTAAAAGGAGTTATACTTCCAAACAATTCATCTATGCTTAATATGACATTTGCAGATGACACTATGTTATTTCTTGAATTGAAAGAAGGAAATATGGATAACCTGGTAGCAAGATTAAATGTTTCTTGTCTTGCCTCCGGATCTAAATTTTTTGATGCCAATATTACTGTATTGGAAATATGATCCTCCCAATTGGTCCATAAAGGTTTCTTGGAAATGGTATGGTCTTGACAAAGTTATGAGATACTTGAGCATTCCCTTCTCTTTTAATCCTTCAATTTCCAAAAATTGAAAAAACCTAAAAAGTTGGAAAAATAACTTTTTGTCGCTTGCAGGAAGGGTACGAGTATGTCAAAAAATTCTATCATCCTACTCAATATACTATGCATCAATCTGATTTTTTGCTAGTTACCAAATTAAAAAAAAATCTATCATCCTACTCAATATACTATGCATCAATCTGATTTTTTGCTAGTTACCAAATTAATAAAGTGTGTGGTCAAATGATAAAGATAAATGGAAAAATAATGTTAAATGACAGTGGTGTTGTGTAGGTAAGATGAGGGGGGACTTGGGCTAAAAGACTTAAAATTCAAGGAATGGCCCTAGCCTCTATATGGATTGTAAAGGTGTTGATAGGTAATGAGCCTTGGAAGATTTTAATAAGGAAAAAATTAATAGAAGCTACTCCAAAAAAAAAAAAAAAAAATAGTAGAAAAACTTACACATGCATGATATGTTTGAAATTTTTTGTTTAAAACTCTCTGATTCTACAGTGTTTGCTAGCAATTGGAGGGCCTGGGAGTCATGTAGGCATTTGATAGTAGAAAGGGAAGCTATAAATATAAAGGATAATTGCATTGAATGGGGTCCAAATATCTGTGGTAGAAATTGAACAGTAATAGCAAACCTTTGGCTTTAGCCCGAGACTGTTTTGCAAATAAATGGAATGATAAAGGGGTCATTTCTTTTAATGATATACTGTGCAATAATTCTTTAAAAAGTATGGAATAACTAAAAAAGGAATTTGATGTTCCTGATTCACATAAGAGATCATATACAGTGGTAAAAAAGGCTTTGGATTCTTTGATTTTTTTGGTCAAGAATATATTTAAGGAAGAAGGATTTGAAAACTTTAGTTGGATTGATGGCTCGCCCCTACTAACGGTCAAGTCTAATAATCTGTACAAAATGTTAACTCACCCCAAGAGGTGTTTGATCATGTCAATCATTCTTGGAACTTAGAATTAAGGAAAAATGAGCGGACTAAGACGGTAAATGTCTGTTGGTCTAATAAAATACAACAAAAAATTTATGTTTTAGATGATTGTTATAGTTGAAGATGTTAGTCAGAGATCTCTCTGCTATTCTTTGTTTTGTCTGTAATGATGTTGAAGATTTAGAATATATTTTCTTTTAAGTGTCAGTATGTTTCTGTAATTTGGTCTCTCTTTTATGGGTAACATTCTTGGGTGGCATAGTAAGAATGATGTCTCATGGTTTGAAATTTTGTGTGGTTATGTTAAAGGATTGAATGTTGAGTCAAATTTGTTTTGGTCTGTTTTATCTACTGAAATTTTATGATTTTTATGAAAAAGAAGAAATGAGCATAGTTACCAAGGCAAAAAGAGGGTTCTTACTGACTCTAAATGTAGACTCACACTCTTGTTGATTGTTGAATAAGTGACCTTAACCTTGAGAATTCCTGCGAACAAGTTCATGAAAATATTGGAAGAAGGTGCTACTCTACTATTCAACGATGACATTCAGGAGGTTGACTATTGGCCTCAATATTTGATCAAAAGGGATGCAACATATAAAATATTGAAAATATTAACTTTTAAAACCAGTCCTCCAAACTTCATTAATATAAGATCAAAAGGGATGCAACAATAACAACAATAAGGGACCTGGGAACACATATCTCCTCCAATAAGAACCTTTCCTGGGATTTATTTATACAAGCTGAGCAAGAATGTTCCTACCAAGAAAGAAAAGTGATATGATATAAGCAGTATTATGTATCTATTGCTATAGCAGACTTTGTTATATGCTTTTGTTACTTTGACTAGTCCTGTAGCCTAGCTGAGGCTGATATAATTAATGTGACAATCCTGATCACATACTCTTTTATTTAGTAGTCAAATTTAAATTAAAAATATTATATATATGTATGTGGTGGGGTTGAAGAACAAGGAAGAATACTGATACTTAGAACAAAACTGAACCAATATAGCATGGAACTGAAACGTAATTTCTCATGGATGCCTACATACATATGCTTGCATACGTCGTTCTCTGCATGCTACGTTAGATCTGGTTGTCCATCAATCACATGGGAGATCTATCAAGTAGCATGTTTTCATCAATCATTACAGACCAAATGTCAAAGACAACCTACCCAACACCATCATTTTTTCACTGAAACTGGGTTTTAGTTGGGACAGGAATTACTCGGGACAATTAAAGAAGCAATTCAAACTGGTTTACTTCACATTGTCATCTTGTGCAATAGATATGTTGAATCCAATACAGGAAAGCGGTAATTAGACTATTCTGGTTTTCAGTCGCTTTCTTCATGGAGATCTTATGTGCCTCGAAATAGTTTATATGTGGATGCATTTGTACACTTACAAAATAAGATGGATGGTAATAAAAAGAGATTAACGGCTCAAACGAAACTGGTTGATGGCAAAAAGCATTTGGAAAAGTTTGCCATATATCAGGGACGTGGGTTATAAGTGAAATAGATTTTAGATTTTAGATGAACTTAAGTCTATTTTGGTTATACATTTAGTCTTAATTTTCTAATATTTTTTTAGAAGTTCAAGAAATAACTAACTATATCACTTTATGCACTAGAGGTAAAGTATAACGTTATAAAATCAATAACTTTCCAAATATTAATGGAGTATTTGTATCAAATATAAGATATATCTATCTTATTGTATTGTGACAACAAGAGTTCTATATAAATGACAAAGAATCTAGTGTTTCATAATAAGACCAAGTATATTGAGATTTAACATCACTACATCAAAGAATTGGTTTAATAAGGATTGATCAAGATTATGTATCTCAATACAAAGGATTAGATAGAGAATATCTTCACGAAGCCTCTAGCTCATGAAAGGTCTTAAAAAAATGATTTCTACTTTAAGATCCTGCCAATAGTCATCACAGGGGGGATGAGACAATAATACCATTGATGTTATTGACATATTTGATTTTTTTAATCTTCATGCATGTAATAAATAATATAGTTGGAATATTATATTGCGTAATAATGTTCACCTACAATTTGAGCCTCTATATAATAGATCATCTACCTCATGTTCTATCGAGATAAGTTTTTAGGCTTTTGCATATTTGCTCAAGTTGTGTTTGATCTATAGATCATTGTTTGTTGGTTACCTTCTTACCTTCATATAGTACTATTGTAGTGTGTATTTGTGAGCAAAAGTAGGCGTGAGAGTGAGGAGGTAAAGTAAATAGCATTGTCCTTCAAGACTGAGATTCCAAGCTTGTTGACCTTCATTGAGATGTTAAAGGAAAAATGGGTAGATGATATACTACAAATTCTATCTCCTATAAAATCTAATTGCATATGCTATTTCAACAAGGTTGAGAATTAGCTTCAAAAATATGTGTTTTTTTTGTTGACGAAAATTTCACAAACACCTTATGACAAGTAGTTCATAGGTTTAAAGTTGAACTCTATAATCCCTACTAGCATTGCCATTCTCCCATTTTATGCAAAAATGAAGTCTACAACTAGCTCTAGTGTGCACATTGAAAATATTGCATATTGAAAATGGGTGTTTTAAGAAATAAATATAGACACAATAGCATGAAATTGGTTTAACACTAAAAAGATTCACAATCTAAACAAACAACATATCCTTACTGGTCACTCAAGTACTTGAGCCATCCACTATCCTTGAATCAAAAAGTGGAATCCCTAAAAAAAATAAACTACAAAACAAGTAAACAAGCTAAAATAAGAATTAAAATTTTAGAATGAAAAGATTCAAATGATAATAATTTAATTTAAAAACTCAAATTATTCTTGCGATAATTAATAACACACCCAACCAATGAGATTTACTTGACATGTACTTGATCAATTTATTATGACTTTTTCATACTTCACTGAATATGAGATTTAACTATTCAAAATGAATGAAAATCCAAATTATGATTGTGTTAATTAATAACACACCCAACCAACGAGAATTACTTGACATATATTTGATCAATTTATTATGACTTTCCATACTTCAATAAAAAAAAGAGATTTAACTACTCAAAACAAATGATTAATATTCATAATGTGTTACTTCCAAATTGTTAAAAAAAATTACTTCCAATATATAAATTTTCATAGAGTTGCATCATTCTTCCATCTTTCCTTGCATGGCATGCATAGGATTCCCTAGGGCTGCATTACAGACAAACCCTAGGTAAATAAAATAAAACTACTAATAGAGAGGGGAATGAGGTGGTCAATAAAAAGAGAGCACCTATATGATTATAATTGACTTACCAATAATATGCATTGACTGTAACATTGTTAAAAAGCTTGTAACTCAAACTTGATGTACACGTGGCACTCAATTTGCAAGACAATGGTGATGGCAATGTGTAATGTTGTCCCATCTCGAGATATTTCCTAAACAAAGGAGGGGATGAACTAAAATTGTAGTTTGTAAAAAAAGTATGTTTTTTTATAGATGTGAATTGACAAGATGGTGAAGTATTTGAATAAAGTGCAGTCCCTCCATAATAAAAGTTTTTAAGTTTAAGTTGAGTAGAGTAAAAGTTCAAATGAAAAGAAGCGGCAAAGGGCATTGATTACATACAGGTAATATAGTTTGAAAAGTTGAAAAAAAGAGAAAAGATACCTAGTGGGTCCCTTTCCCTTTTTCTATCTAAAACTGTATTGAATTCATAATGGTTGTTTGAAATCATTAGATTAGATTTATAGATCTCTTCCTTCATTCACAAGGAGAAATACATGTGTGGTTTGTGTGACTAGATCATAATTATTATGTAAAATAAAATGATCTCATTTAGCTTAGAAGCGATTGATTTATCCTCGAATATATTATCAAATCTATGTTAGTTGAGAATTATGATATTAACATGAGGCAAGGAAAGATATACCAATGGAATACATAAAAGAACAACTTGCCACTCTAATCTTCCCATTCAAGCATGGTGGTGGCCCTTCTTTGCTATGCTTAAGATTTTCCTAGAGATTTTTTTTAATGTATTATGTCTAACATTGTTAAAAAATTCGTTTTGTTAATGTAAAGTTTAAATTTATACTTTAAAATTATAAAAGTAGTATAATACATCATCTTATACTTATATATCTTATAAGGAATATTTGTTTAATTTTTTAATGGTGGTTTAGTTAAATTAATGTTGGCATCTTTAGTCTTCTTTGAACATTTAGTATTATAAATTTTTGATTATTTGGTTAGTCATTTTTGAGTTTAAGTTGGTTTATTTTGTCTAGTATATTTTTTGACTAATCTTAGATTTTTCTCATCTTTTTTTTAGACTTGGGTCTTGTTTGGACTTCGAGGGTGTGCCTTCTATCACCTTCCTTTTTTTTGAATAGTATATTATTGTCTTTTTAGTTTAAAAAAATAATAAGGCCTTATTCATAAAAAATATATATATTCTTTAATTTCATACTTTACATTGAGCTAAATAAATTAGCATCATTATTTGTTAGTTGGTAATATTTATTGAAATACGTTTATGAGATCATTTGAGTATGTTTTGAGAGTAAAGATGATCTTATTTCATCATAAATGAACAAGAGCTAAAATTTTGAGATGGTTATGCCTAGGGTATAGTTTAACATGTCTTTGTTTTTAGGGTAGAGTTTACCATATCTAGAAACGATAATTTTAAAGTGTTTTATATTCTTAATTCCAAATAGTGTTAAAGACAAACAAATAGATCATCTATCAACTAGTTCAAATCAAATTACAAATGAGTCATCTCCAAGTCAATCAACAACGGTAAATAAAAGAGTTATGTAAAAATGCTATGTCATGATGAAGTCTTTATAATATTTTTCAACAACCTATGCAAATGATATCATTATCTCCTTTGTAATGATATTTTGTATATCCATATTTGTGTCATCAATTTCTAAACCTTGGTTCTTCACAACCTTTGTGGTTGCTTATTTTATACTAATTCAACATTGACCAAATACAAAATTTAAAATGATATAAGGTGATACAAATAATTTAATAAAATATTGGACCATATTTAAATAAAATTATAAATTGTGGCATTTTAAGCAAATCTTTGTGGTGATAGAATAAGGTTCTCTTAAGTTTAGTATTTTAGATGTTTGCATTTTTTTGAGCATGTGAGTTACATTTTTTTGAGAAGGCTAGTTTGTCAATTTGTGTTGTCCAATATGATATTTAGATGTCTTCCAATTATTTTGTATGCCCTCTTGGCTAGAAGGATGTATTGCTTAGAATTAGAACAAAAAACAATGTCATATATGAGTCCATAAAATAAGATACTATTAAATATTTAAGGATAAAAAGATGTAAATTAGGTTTCACTAATTCATGCTCTTATTTGGAAATAGTCATTCTAGTGTTTTATTCTAACTAGCTCTTTCAAATTGCATCATTTTATCTTATATAGAATGCACTAAAAGTTAGCAAGTAGTTCAGAAAAAAATAGAATAAATACAACATATTTGCTCAATTGAGCTAAGTTAAGAAAATGTCAACAAAAGGTTGTCCGCCATCATAAAAGGTACCTTTATTGGTGTAAAAAAGGTAATTTATCTAGCTAGTTAAATTTGAGCACCCATTTACACTTTGTCACTTAAGCTTGCTTAGGTTTTTTTTTTTTTTTAATCTCATTGCATAAGATTTAGACACATGGTGTGATCTTAGAATGTATTAGGGTTTTTTCTTATGCTTATAGAAAGGTCATATCATTATATTGTATTATACTATAATTCATTTTTCCGTGTGATATAACAATTATGTATTATAGCTCTCATTTATACAATGGTTTTTAGTATTCATGACATATTATTATACTTATGGGTTTCTCTATTCTTCCAACATGGAATCAAAGATCTAAATTAGCAAACCACTTCTTGATTTTTTATGGTTTTTACCATAAACTATCAGAGAAAGCCTCTTGGAGAGAAAAGACCTCCCTATTGTGTCCGGAAGGCATCAAAGCCTTTAGATTGTGTGTACAAATGTTAAAAATAAAGTTTAATTTTTTTTAGGATTTCTTTTATAGTAATGTTTTGTAGAAAAAATCCATATAGTCATACAAATTAGTACAAAAATATAAATCTATATGGTTTCATAAGCTTGGTGCTTTTGTTCTCCATTTAATAGAACTTATTTTTCTCAAGTGAGAATTGTTTTGGTGTTTTTAAAAAACTTGATAGTTTTTATTTGTAGCAATGATGTTTTAAAAATATTAGTATATGTTTTTAGGTTTCCACTATTGGTTCCAAGGTTTTAGGTGGTATTTAAGTGCTTCCATCACCGCTCAATTTTTTAAATGCATATAAGAGGCACTATTTAATGTGCAAATATATATCACTACTACCCTTTAACAACACCTTTGTGACCTCCACCACCCTTTGATGGCTAAAAATATATATATTTCCTCCAACAACAAGACTAAACTATCCACCCTAATGCTACTCAATCAACACTAGCCATTGTATCTGGACACCCACCCTCTATTGATGTATTGTCAATGACTATTGTCTAGTTGTCAATCCTTAGCCATGTGGGTTACTAGGGTTTAAAGGACTAGCCACTAGCCCCTTGACCTCTAGCATTGGATCACATGGGTGACCAGTTGCTAAACGTAGGGGGCCTTTTTTTCCTCAAGGCCCTAAAGAATCACATTTACAAAATCAAACATAACTTGGGCATACAATGTCCATTTTCTAAAAATGAATAAGCACCAATTTTTCTATTTTATGATCTATGTATCCATCAACTTAATATTTTTTATATTTATTTATAAGTACATAGAAACTCCATCTAAAGTGAACTCTTTCATTTTTATTTACTATTATAAAAAATTATGTTTACTTTTCTTATTATGGGGGGTTCAATTCTCTCCCTAAAACATATTGAGGGATCAAAAAATAGTTTAATTTTAAAAAAATATCATTTTTGCATAGTCAAAACTAAAAAAAAAAATGGTGTCCAAACCCAATTTCATTATGCGCCTTACACTGCACAATTACCAATCCATAAACCTCATTTTATCATATTGCTCATGTCCAATGGATTATGATTTGTATTAGATTATGCACCACTCAAGTCCACTCAAGAATATAAAAAAATTACATATGAAAACAAGATGGATGAGGCCATGGGACTAATTTCACTACATGTTTCAAACAATTTATTATTTCATATTGAATCTTCGTGAAATCCTAAATAGATTCTGGATAAATATGAGTTTTTGGCATAGTTAATGAGTTCCAAGCACTATAGATTGAGGGAAAATGTACTATATTTGCACCTAATTCCTTCTCCATTTTGTACTTTTGGTAAAATTTAAGTCACTTAGGTCACTATTACAAGGTTGTGGAAAGGAAAATATTGAGAAAGAATGCATTTTCCTAATTATATCTAAGCCCAAAGGGCCATTTCAAGTCTTATATATTTTATTCTACTATAAATGCATTGGGTGATACTTTTACTATGCCTTCTTTTGAGATCTTTTATTATCATTTTACATGGGAATAGGAAAAGTTGGTATATTTAGATGTTATTTCTAGTTCCAAAATCCAAGTATTGGTAGCAAAACCATCCAAAGGGAAAGGGAAGAATAAATAGAAGCCTGAGATAGATTCTTCATCCGATAGAATTCATCCAAACCAAAACAAAAGTTGGAACAAAAAAATAAGCTATTTGATAAAGGAGGTTGGATACTTCACTCAACAAATTTTCATCATATGACGCATTCCTATTATTTCATATCATTTTAAAATTGTAGTACTTCACTTATTCTAGTAGCCCAGGATTATACACAACTTTTATTTTTAGGATCAAATAGCTTGAGGATGGTTGTATTTAGATGTATTTTTGGTTCCTAATATTTCATCCAACCTCCTTTTTATGTATTCAATTTTCACTAACACTAGTAGGATAGTTGAGTTCTCACCATGTGATGTGACCTTATTCAAGAGATTCATGATCCAGATATTTTTATGGTATTAAAGAGTGGTTATCATACATCTAATTTATATATGTTTGATGGTTTTGAGAGTTCATTAAGATAATCTCTTATAGCGCATGTAGATTCTTTGAGCAAGCTTGACATGGATGCTTCAATTATTTCAATTACAAAGATCTATATTAGATGAAAACACATGCATTAGTGATTGGTCTATCTAATATTTCATACATAAAGGAATTTTTTCAAGATTGTGTACTTGGAAAACATCATGAGGATCCTTTCCCCGAAGGTAAGGCCACAAAAGAAAGGCACCTTTAGAGTTGGTACATAGTGATCTCATGTCATTTTTAACTCCTTTATTTTTAGGGGACAAGTATGTACTCACATATATTAATGATTTTTATAGATGTACATAGGTGTACTTTCATAATTACATGGTGCAATCAAGGATGGAGGGTCCAGAAATAGGACTATCCAACTTTGTAGAAAGAGTAAGCAAAATGGAAACTCAAAGAATTGGAATAAAAATTGCACATAGAAATGTAGATGGTGATCAATTAATCACTGGCAACATGCCCTGCCTTCCGGCTTACAAAATTATAGAATGATATGGCGCTAAGCCTAGAAATACAATGTGGGTTGAAGCCCTTATCCATTATCTATCACTACCGATGAGAATGATGATTAATGCAACTACACAATGCCTATATATACTAATTCCCAACTCCATAAAAGGTCCGCATTGGCCTCAAGAGGTCTCAAACCCCGAAGTTGATGAAACATGTGAAGGTCGACCAAAACATATGATTTTCCTTTTCATCCTTGGAAAAACATGATGCGGATCAAAACGAAGGTCCCTTGATGATTGTGCATCCTTAAGAAATGGTTTCCTAAGCTCCGCAAGTTACGGGATAGGTCCGCACACTTGAAAATCCAAGACTGGTCGGTGAATGCTCTATGTCCAAATACAACTAATATTCAGTTAGCGATAACTTTGTATTGGAATCTCCAAAACACTTGAATTTTGGATATGATGTAGATGTTGCACTAAAGATCATATATCCTGCTCTGTAAGCTCTAAAGTTATAATGTGATACAATACGATATGAAACATTGAGATTGGGACCTGATAGCTAACTATTGAAATGCAAGAAAACATGAATGCATATATTTTCGGTTGGTGCAAGATTGCTTGAAACCTAGGATGCTCCTGCATCAGACACCCAAGGTTGAAGAAAATTGAACCTCTCACTTTCTCAGGGCTAGAGGAAAACCAATGCGGTCCACCTCAGCCTAAAAAATCCACGATGAATCTTCCTCTAGTCTTCCTTTCCATTTGACTAGATATTCTTTGTATTGCCTTCCTTCGGTATTGCATCCAACTCTGTTGTCTAAAATTTCCTCAATCCCCTCCGGATGATGTGCTATCTGGTCTAGAAAACCAACTTCTCTATCCTCCAGTGACTCTCCTTCATGATACTAGTATAGGTCTGTAACATTGAATATAGGTGATATGCCAAACTCCTCCACTAGTTCCACTTTGTATGTGTTTCCAAAATGAAACTTCCTGATGATCTTACAAAGTACAAACTTCTTCATCTTCAACTTATTATATGTCCCAATTGGAAATATCTCTTTCCTCAGATATGCCATTACTTCCTCTCCTACTACAAACTCCTTATGTTTTCTCTTCTCATCTACTTTCACCTTGTATGTATTGTTCGTCTTCTCCATATGCTCCTTAACTTGAGTATGCATTATCTCCATGAATCCTGCAAATTCTTCTTCCCCTGCACTCATTTTATTCTCCATACCGATATCCCTTAATTTTGTCACTCCTTTGGGTTGTTGTCCTATCACAATTTCAAATGGTGTCTACCCTGTAGTCCAGTTTACTGAATTGTTGTATGCAAATTTTGCTTGCGGTAGTATCAAGTCCCAATTCCTTGCTTTACCTTTAGTCAAACACCTCAACAAGTTTCCCAAGCTCCTATTGACCACTTCTATTTGTCCATCTGTCTATGGGTGAAATGTTGAACTATACTTCAATTCTTTCTTCATCTTCTTCCACAATGTCTTCCAAAAATATCCAACGAATTTAGTGTCCTTGTCTGATACTATACTCTTTGGTAGTCCATGTAATCTCACAATCTTCTTGAAAAATAGGTCTACAACATGTACTGCATCATTTTTTTTCTTACAAGGTATGAAATGCGCCATCTTAGAAAATATATCCACAACCACAAATACAGAGTCAAATCCCAAAAATAGTTCTCACTTACCAATGCTACAGTCTTATCAATTCCAAAATGTCCTGCTAATCCTCCACAATTCTTTTCCTTGATCAAATTCTCTCTCATTGAAATTCCAGGGATACATAACTGATTGTTCTTGAACAACATACCTTCCTGAATGAAATAATCCAACCATTTTCTTCTATCTATATCCACAAGTTCCTTGTAAGCTTTCCATGCCTCTGCAAAATCAATGTCCCCCTCATACATGTGCCTCAGTTCTTCAAAACCTAATACTTCAACTCTCATATCTGTCAACAAGCTCCTTCTCCTGCTCAATGCACTTGCAACCTTGTTTGACTTCCCACTCCAGTGCTTCAACACAAATGTGTAACTCTACAAAAACTCTACCCGTCTCATATGTCTATGGTTCAACTTTCCTTGACTATTCAAATATTGCAATGCTTGATGATCCGTATACAACACAAATTCCTTAGGTAACAAGTAATGTCTCCACTTCTTCAAGGCTTGTATGATTGCATAGAAATCTTGATCATAAACTGACTATCTTCTCCTAGCATCATTCAATTTCTCACTAAAGTATGCTATTGGTCTCCCTTCTTGACTTAACATAGCTCCTATTGCACTTCCACTAGCATCACAATCCACTTGGAATACATTATCAAAGTCCAACAATGCCAACACAGGTTGTTTTGTCACCTTTTGTTTCAATAAGTCAAAATTCATTTGTACTCCAAATGTCCACTTGAATTCCTTCCGTTCACCCCTCATTTTCTCTGTCATAGGTATGCAAATACCACTGAAATTTCTGATGAACTTCTAGTAAAAAATTTCTAGTTTATGAAATGATCTTACTTCTCCAACATTCACAAATGTAGGCCATTCTACTATCACTCTAACGTTCTTAGGGTCCATCTTCAATCCTTCGACATATATCACAAATCCCAAATACACTAGTTCTTCCTTCATCAAACTACACTTCTTGATGTTTATCGATAACTTCTCTTCCATCAATCTCTGAAATACCTGTCTAATGTGCTCCAAATGTTCTTCCTCAGTCTTAATGAAAATAAGAATATCATCCAGGTAAACAATGAAAAAATTACCCAAGAATTTCTTCAAGACTTCATTCATCAACCTCATAATATACTAGGTGCATTAGTTAATCCAAATGGCATGACCAACCACTCATACAATCCCTCATTTGTCTTGAAAGTAGTCTTCCATTCATCTCCCTCTCTGATCCTAATTTGATGGTATCCACTCTTTAGATCTATTTTTCTGAAATACTTTGCTCCACTTAGACTGTCCATGATGTCATCCATCCTAGGCAATGAGAATCTATACTTCACTGTGTGATCTTATTGACAACTCTTGAATCTGTACACATCGTCCATTCTCCATCTTTCTTAGGTACAAGTACAACGGGTATTGCACATGGGCTCATACTCTCTCTGATCAATCCCTTCTTTAGCAGTTCCTGTATCTGTCTATTTAACTCTATATTCTCTCCTGGTGTCATTTGGTGTGTAGCTTTGTTTGGAAAACTGGCTCCTGGAATAAGATCTATATGATGACTGATACTCTAGATAGGTGGTAATCCATTTGACACATTTTTTGATACAAGATCTTGGTACTCTGTTATTAGTTTAGTGACTTCCTTCTCTGGTGATTCTTCTTCTATTGTTATTCTATTTGCATCTAGGGCTCCACACTTCCTTGGAATCAAAGCAAAACACATGTTCTCATGTCTCAATCCATTTAGAAATTTCCTTCCATCTACCAAATTGTTTCTAGTTGTTCCACATTCGGTTCATCTTCCAAAGGTGTCAAGGTGATTCTCTTTCCATTGGATGTTATGGTATAAGTATTCTTTCTCCCATCATGTATACTTTTCTTATCATACTGCCAAGGTCTACACAACAACATATGACATACATCCATCAGCATAATATCACACAATACTTCATCATGATATGATCCTATTTTGAATTTCACTAGACATTACACACTTACTAGTATCTTGTGCTCATCTTGAATCCATGCTATCCTATAGGGTTTTAGATGTTTCCTTCTTTCCAAATTCAAAATTTTCACCATTTCCTCAAAAACTAGGTTATCTATGCTACCACTATCAATGATAACTTTGCAAGACTTACCTCCTACTTCGCATCTAGTCTGGAACAAAATTTTCCTTTATGGGGCTTCCTTAGGTACTTCATTCTCTTGGAATAGTGCTCTCCTCATGAATAATGATTCTCCCTTCTCAAGACTTCCTTCGGAACTCGGTGATTTCACTGGTTCTTCCTCTACATATTTGATTCTTACATGATTTTCATTCTTCTTACTTTATTGGTGACACTTAAATGT
Organism: Sequoia sempervirens; assembly: GCA_007258455.2. Classification (NCBI taxonomy): domain Eukaryota; kingdom Viridiplantae; phylum Streptophyta; class Pinopsida; order Cupressales; family Cupressaceae; genus Sequoia; species Sequoia sempervirens. Next base: position 69,629 of record VDFB02156487.1, on the reverse strand, counting down.
TATATGTCCTTATCCTCCACATTTAAAATAGGTTCCTTTGAAAGTTCTCTTGTCATATCATTTCTCATCTCTCTAGTATCCATCATTGTGGCAAGAATCATAACCTCCTCTATTGTAGTGGTAAGAATTTTTGTCATCTCTCCCCTTATGGTATGAATTGGAATCCTTCTCTTCCTTGCGGTATGAATCTTTTTCCTTTCTTTGCTCCACATATGATTTCTCTCCTTCAGAATGTGACCTTCCTCTTTGAAATCCATCTTCTCTTCCTCTCTACCTCTTTTCATGTCTTTTGTTTAGATTTTCCTCCACCTTCAATGCAAATTGATATGCTTCCTCTACCAAATTCATCCTAACCAGACTCAATTCTTCTTGAATGTTTATCCTCAACCCATTGATATCTCTTTCCACTTTCTCCTTGCTTGCTTCACTATGTCCAATCCTAATAATGACCTTATGAAATTCCTCAGTGTACTCTTTCACAATCTTCTCCTTTTGTCTCAGGTCTTACAATCTCTTCAAAAACTCCAACTCATAGTCCACATGTATAAACTAGTTCTTCAATTTTGTCACCATTCTATCCCATTTCACAATCTTTTCTTTGCCTTTTTTTTCTCTCCAATTGAACTTCCTTCCACCATATTGCAGCATGTCCTTTCAGCTTAGTCTTTACAAATCTCACTCCCTTCGAATCTTCAATTTCTTCATATTCAAAGTATTCCTCAATGCCATTTATTCAATCTATCAACTCCTCAAGGTTTAGGTTACTGGTATAGTTCAAAATCTCCATTCTTTGTCGCTTTCCAATTTTTGAAATAGCCTTCAACATCTTCACCTAATCCGATTCTTCCTCCTCGAAGGTTTCTTCAACTTGCTCTGCAGCCTGAACTTCATCATCATCACTTTCATTATTAGGTCTAGGGTTTAAGGCCTTTCTTCTGTCTTCCTCAATAACATCCAATCTCACTTTCATTGTTCGCATCATTTCCATCATCTCATCCATCTTTCCAGCAATATTAATAGCAGTATGAATTCTCCTCGGTGGCATCTCTTCCTAGGATCTGGTGCAACTACCTCAAGTCGATGATCTCGCTATAGGGATGCAACTGCCTCACAATCAGTGATTTGTTGACAAGCACAAGTAGGTTGCCTCAAGTCGGTGATCTGTCCACACAAAGATCTTATGGAATTCCTTACTCAACTTCAAAAACTCACTTCGGTGCAATTGCCTCAAGTTGGAAATCTGTCTACCTTCGCTCTCCCAAAGTTCACAAACTCGCTCTGATCTCCCAAGGGTTCACAACTTCGTTTTGATACCACTTGGTGCAGTCAAGGATGGAGGGTCCGGAAATAGGACTTTCCAACCTTGCAGCAAGAGTAAGCACAATGAAACTTAAATAATTGGAATAAAAATCACACATGGAAATGTAGATGGTGATCAATTAATCACTAGAAACATGCCCTACCTTCTGACTTATAGAATTACAGAATGATATAGCGTTAAGCCTAGAAATACAATGTGGGTTGAAGCCCTTATCCACTATCTATCACTACCGTTGAGAATCATGATTAATGCAACTACACAATGCCTATATATACTAAATCCTAGCTCCAAAAAATGTCTGTGTTGGCCTCAAGAGGTCTCAAACCCCAAAGTTGATGAAACATGTGAAGGTCGACCAAAACATATGATTTTCCTTTTCATCCTTGGAAAAACATGATGTAGATCAGAACGAAGGTCCCTTGATGATTGTGCATCCTTAAGAAATGGTTTCCTAAGCTTCGCAAGTTACAGGATAGGTCCGCACACTTGAAAAGCCAAGATTGGTTAGTGAATGCTCTCTATCCAAATACAGTTGATATTTCGTTAACGATAACTTTGTACTGGAATCTCCAAAACACTTGAATTTTGGATATGATGTAGATGTTGCACTGAAGATCATATATGCTGCTCCACAATCTCTGATGTTATAATGCGGTACAATGCGGTATGAAACACTGAGACTGGGTCTTGATATCTAACTACTAAAATCCAAGAAAACATGAATGCATATATTTTTGGTTGATGCAAGATTGCTTGAAACCTGGGATGCTCCTGCATCATTACAATAGTGAGGTGTTTAATACTTATAAGAAATATAAGGAATTTGCAAATAAGTAGGACCTTCTCTTTCTATTAGTAGGATACACATAGATAATAGGAGTGTGTCAATCAATATTTTAGATATTTTTGTAACGAGAATGGTATTTAGAATCAACTTATAGTTCCCTACACCCCTCAATAGAAAGGTTATAAGAGATAGAAAATTTTATGATTCAATCATTGAATATGGATTCCACTTTTTGGGTTAATCTAGAAGCATATTCATTCTTATTATTTGTTAATGAGTCTTGGGTATTTATTCTAGATGATCAACAAAAATCCATGGAGAGGAAGAGTTAACCAAACATGTTTTTAGGTACAATAAGAATGTTGAGGCTTGTAGTTTGTTTGATCCTATTTGTAGAGATGTCTTATTCAAGTGGGATGTCTAGCTTGATGAGATATTTCCTCTAATAGATTCTACATCACCAACGTCTCCCTCATTACCTACTCCTCCTCCACCTCTTGAGGAGTCCTTATTTATTGAGGATGAGGATGTTGTTCCAAATTTATTACCTCCAACTACATGGAATTTTCCCCAATGGTCCCACATGACTCTTGACTTAGTTAGATCTTTGTTGTGTAATATTTTAGATGCTTTTCATTATCACTCACATGAATCAAGTGTTAGTCTTTTGATTCGTTCCATTTTAGATGATCCCAAAAAAAAAGGTGAAAGGTATTCCTAAGTGGAACACAACTATGAAAAATGAGTATTCTTCTTTGATTAAGAATTATATTTAGGATCTTTACCTTTTTGTAAGGGAATAAACTTAACTTGATGCAAGTGGTTGTACGACAACAAATATGTAGCCAATAATTCTATTGATAATTACAAGGCACATCTTGTTGCAAAAAAGGTTTTCATAAATTGAAGGAATTGAATATTTAGAGATATTTATTAATATTACCAAGATGGATTCCATTGGTCTTCTAATTTCACTTTTTACCTCACAACTTGGATAGTCAATTTCTTATATAGATGTAAAGTGTGCCTTTTTACATGATGATCTTAATGAGGAGATTTATATGGAGTATCCTCCAGGTTTTATGTGGGACTCTTCACTTGTTTGTAGGCTTTTTCATTCACTATATGGTCTAAAACAAGCCCCTCATGCTTGTTATGAGAATATGGATTTTTTTTAGAACTTTTGGTTTCATATGATTCCATTATGATCCCACAATTTACACTTAGAGGTAGGGGGATGATATTTCTATTTTTTTTGCATGTGGATGACTTGATACTTGCACATAGCATCTTCCATCATCTAGAGTGTTCAAAGGGTATTGATTGAGAAATTTGTTATGATATATCTTGGTTCTTGGTTTATAGGTTATTCAATATTTAGATGGGATTTTAATTTTTTAGTAGAATTATTCTCTTGATTTTCTTAAGGTATTTGGCATGCTCAAGATTACAACCTTGTCCACACTCCATTACATTCAATTATTATATTGTCTTCTAATTATTTTATTCCTTTATTTGATGCTACATTATATATGCAATTGGTTGGTAGTCTTTTATATCTAACACATTCTTGTCCTAATGTTTCTTTTGTGGTTGGCCTTGTCTCTTATTTCTCTCATGGTCCACATGAGATTCATTGGATAGTTTCAAAATTATTTTGAGATATTTTCAAGGCACCACATATTTTGGCATTCACAATACAATAAGATGCTCTCATATTTTTGGCTTCACCAACTCAAATTGGGCTGGTGATGTTGATGATAAGAAGTCTACTTCTAGTTTTGCATTTTTCCCAAGTTATGGCCCCATTACATGGTCTTGCAAGAAGTGATATTTTATTAAATTATCATCTATATAGGTTGAGTAATTTGATAAATAGTTTTATCTAGCCAAGAGCTTCTTTCTCTTTGACATTTGTTGATAGAGTTTTTAAATTTCCTCTTGATAGTCCCACAACTCTATGGTGTGAGAATTAGAGTGTCATTCACATATCACACAACCCAATGGAGCATTATTGAGACCCACATGCAATTCATATGACATCTTATCTAAGATGATTTTCTTAGCTCAGAGTACTTGCCTACAAAATGGTAGGTTGTAGTCATACTCACTAACCCTTTGGAACTCATTATCCTCTATTATGATTGATGCTTGGGTGAAGTAATTTGTATTTTGTGAGTCTTCCTAAGTCCTCCTTTCACATTTTTCATATTTTTCCTCTTTTGGAGAGGATTCTTTCCTATGAAGGTTTCTCCTTTTCTTTATTTGTGAGAGATGTGTTTTGTTGGGTACCTCATTAGGCCTAGTTATTGGGACTGTTGGGATTAGGTGTCTCAACCTTAGAGTCCTAGCATTAATTTGAGTATTGGGTGTTAATTATTTATTTCCTAATGTTTATTTGCCTACCAAATATGTAGTCACTTTGTGGGACCTACTAGTGAGGTGGAATCTTACATGGAAGGTGCATGTAAGAATTGTAATCTATATTGTGGAGGTAGGTATCCACTTTGGAGGACCTAGATTTGTGCCTAAATTGGTGGAATTTTCTATAAGTTACTATGTAATGGGCTATGAATACTTGCTATGCCAGTTTATGACTGATTATGATAGTGGAAGAGTCATGTATGACAAATTGTTAGTTAACTATGATAGGTGGGACCCATGTGATGAGGGTTCCTACACATGCAAGGAATTTGCATGCATGCAGTCTCATTGCATGTGCAAAAATGGCTAATTTTAAGGATACAAGTTTCTTAATTGGAAGATTGCCTAAGTTATGAGTTTTGATTATGACAACATGTCATAATGAGCTCATGTTTACACTTAGGTGTGTATTTTGGTTATGGAAAGTTTTTCCACCGTCTCTTCATGTTGAAATGTTCTAAATACTCGCAAAATTAGTGCATTTTCATGGTGGCAGGTTGAAATTTTGTAGACATCGTTATGCTACCAGAATTGCTCTAGATTCTTGTCATAGTGTGAAGACTCATGAGAATTGCTCTTGAGATTGTATTGTAACTGTTACTATCACTAATAATACAAGTTGATTTGTGTGATTTGGAGTGTGGGTTTTTTCTCGAAAGGGTTTTTCCACATAGATATTGTGTTATGGTTTGCATTGTTTGTTATGTTGTTTAAATTTGAATGTGCATTTGTTTGAATTTGTAACTATTAAAGGTGTTAAACGAATTTATTTGTAACTCTCCCCTACTTAGATTAGTGTAAGAGGTTGCTTCCGCTACCTAGATTCCTTTCAATTGGTATTAGACCCTAGCCAGTCTTGATTCCTTTGTTGGGTTTGAAGGGTTTTTTTAGTTGATCTTTGTTTTAGTGAGAGTTTCAAATAAGGGAATTTTGTGAACTTTTTGTAGGAAATGTTAAACAAAGTTACCATTTCCAATTCCATGCTCGCTAGCCTAGTACCATTCCAACATACCTACCATAAAATATTTTCATATATTCTTTGTCTTACCACCATTTAAATTAGCATCCCCCACCCACCTCCCAAAAGAAAGCATGAGCATTATCCCACTCTACATTTTTTAAGAAAAGATTGAATTTTCCTTCTTTGCCACCTCCAAACTACTATTCATATGTTATTCTTATAAAGTAAGTCCCAACTTCTTATGTGTCTATCACTACTCCCATTCATGAGATTAGTAATGATAGTCTTCTTGTAACATACTCTAACACTACTCTCATTTGGGAGATTAGTAGTGCTATTCTTCTTGTAACATACTCGAACACTGATTCACCAACATCCCCTCATGAGGAGACCCTATTTGAATCCTTTGTTGATATTACTACATTGTATTAATTCTTCACATCATCATTGGCACTTGTCTAATGCAATGTTCAGGAAGATGTTATACTTGCAGCTCATTCCTTAACTATTAGTGGTAGTGATATGCCTAGTATTTCTCTTATAGAACTTCATCTATAGACTTGACCTCCCTCCCCTTATGATCAATATTGGGAGACCTATGATATGTTTGAGTATGGTCCTTAGAGTAGTACCTCCATATATGTTGAATTTAGATGTTTTCTTAAGTGTTTTGTGACCCCCTATACTTTCTTGTTTTATTTGTTAATCTCTCTTGAATGACCCATGATACCCTTGTAGGTACATGGATATAGGATAGATGAAATATTGTAAATTCGTCTATTTCTAGCATCATTCTTCTATTTTTTATATTTTGTATTTTTAATATTTGAGGATGATGCAAAGTATTGAAGCATTTAGGTCTCTTCCACGTTGAACTGAAAAAAAAAAATGTTTTCATGTTTTTTCTTCTTTTATACTCATACTTTCACTAGATCTAGGGAATGATGACTTTACACCCATTTTACCAAATGATATACATAATTATCATGTATTCCTACTAACCTTGAGTTTGTGGGTAAAAGCAAGAAGTTGGGTCCATGAAGCGGGGAAGTTTTGGTAAAAGAAAATCCTGAAAGAAAGGTGTATGCGTTATTAAAAAATGTGTACCCACTTAGTGTTGTATGTTGTGGTTGTGTTGCTGATATGTGGTTGCCATTGATGTCAACACTATTAGCAATTGATGTATTGAAGGTTGTATATGTCGAGGATATTGAGAAAATTGTTAAAGGAAAAAGTTGCAGGTTGCCAGTGGAACAGTGAAGGTCATGGAGGTGTCTTGATCCATAGGTCGATGATAAATTGTTGTGGACTAAAGGGTTTATTGCTGAGAGTATCTAGTTTATCCACCAGAAGTTTCAAAGGTCTGCGTGAAGTTTTGATCATGTTACAAATAGTTGTGTTCTGACAGTTTTTTTATGGTTTTATGAGTGAAGTTGATATGATTCTAGTAATTTTAGTTGATGCGTATGTCACTATGTTAGTTCTTGTTGTGTGTGGATGCTTCTAGATCATTCTCTATCTTTGTTGCATGTCTACATTGATCAGTGTGTTTGTGGTCGAAGATTTTTCTCATATGTGTTCGAGTTTTCATGTTTTTGGCTGACATGGTGGTTGTAACGTGTTGTGGATCCTCGGAGATTAAAATTTGAATGTTTGGTGCACTCAAGGATATTGCTTTGGGCCACAACATAATATTGGCTGATGGTGTTTGATTTGCATTGAAAATTTATTTGTAAATTTTGGCCAACATTGCATATATGTTTTATATTTTCATATTTCTTTTGGCCGACAAAGTTGTTGATGAAATTCATGTTGCAGATATATAAGAGCGGTTGTTTGTTTGAATTGAAGTATGCTCAGAGTGCTCCCATGTGTGTATGTGAGAATATCATTCCATTGCAGAGCAGAGTGTGAATAAGTTTGAGCAAAGTGTGAAGGAGTGTTTTTGTGCTTAATCAGAACTATAATCAAGCTTTTGGAGAAGCTATTTTCTCAGTTCATACCTTGTGGATCTAATATGTATTTTTCTTCCTTGGGAAGTGAGCCCTCTAGTATTTGAGCAGTGAGCTCTAGGAAATGTTCCTGAATGCAAGTGCATTCCCATTATTATTCTTATACTTTTAACAGGGTATAATCTTGTGGACTAACATTCATCGTGGTTTTTCCCCTAATAGGGTTTCCACATAAAAAATCTTGGTGTTCTTTGTGTTTATGATGTGTTGATTGTCTATGGTTTATTGTTCATGCATCATATTTGAAATTGAATTAAGTTAAGTTTGAGTTAGGATTGAAAAGTTTAAATAATCTGTAACAACTGATTCACCCCCCTCTTAGTTGTCTGTCCTTGTTTGCCAGCAATTGGTATCAGAGCAGGTTCCTCTGAAGAAGTTTAAAAGATTGAGGTGATCGGTGATGACATCATACAAGAAGGACAGCCCCAGATTTGATGGAACAAACTACTCACTATGGAAAACCAAAGTGGAATGTCGTTTGAGGTGTTTAGATGAACACTTCTAGAAGATTACAAAGAACAAATATACTATTCCTCATCATGGTCCTTCCATTCCTGATGAGATTAATGATGCTAAGAATAATATCAGGGCTATGGAGCTTTGCTGAGTGCTCTGATGGATTCAGAAATGAAAAATGTGATAGGTCTGAAGATAGCTCATGAGATGTGGATGAAGCAGGAGACTTTGTATGAAGGAGATGTACATGTGAAGGTTGCTAAGCTACAAAGTTTGAAAGGAAAGTATGAAAATTTGAAGATGGGTGAAGATGAATATATTTCTTATTTTATGCAAAGAGTAAATGAACTTGTGATGGGTATTAGATGTGCGGGTGGTACCTTGGATGAACAAGAAATTGTAGCTAAAGTGCTTGGATCATTTCCTCCCTCCTACAAATCAAAAGCTCGTGCTATTGAGGAATTTAGATCAGTAACTGTAGGCATCCATTAAAATCTGCAAAAACTAAACTTCATATAAGGGTTAGTATTTCACAAATCTAACAAAATACCTCTATGAAATACCTTGTAAAGACTTCCAAATGCCATACATGACAAAATAAAAACTAAAGCATTAGGAAAGCAATAACAAGTCACCTATTCCATAGTGGATTGGTGTCACATGTGCTAGTGACCCTTTCCCAACCATTGATCAATAGCTAAAATGATGAAATGCAAATGGAGATGATGAGCAAGATGAGTTCTCAAATTAAGAGAGTAACCTTGCATAAAAGTTGTGGATCCATGAATGAGAATGAAGGCCTTCTTTTATAGATTTTCTTGATGAGAGATTGGCCAAGAGGGTGAATGTGGGATTAAAGATCCTCCAATGAGAAGAAGACACTTGTCAAGTGGTGAGTGGTCAATGGTTGTGCAAGATTTGGGAAGAGTGCCCATGAGAGGGAGAATTTGAATTCAAATTTTGCAATAAATTTTGAGAGGGGGACAAGAAAAACAACAATAAATGCTATGTTGGACTTGTCATGTTGAGGGAAAATGAGGGCTTTTAATAAATCAATAAAATTGATTTACTTGTGCAAGTGGAGATATCTAGAGAATGCAAGTGGGATGAGATTAGCATTTAATCATGGTTAGATTAAATAAATGATGATTATGTTAGTTTAATGATGATTAGGTGAGTTGACTTTTAGGACTTTGATATTTTGATTTATTTGAATTAGAAAAAATGATGGAATATGATTTAGGATTTGATTTAAATGGATGTTTGATTTGTTAAAAGATTGATGATAATGTTTATTTGATTTTAAATAAATGACCTTAGGAAATGAAATTACCTAATGAATGGATGAAAGTGCACCTGATTAATTGATGAATGGTCCTAATGTGAAATCTAGGTGAATGAACCTAATCAAATGTAGAATGTTAATTTTGCATGTCTACATTTTGCCCCTCTTTGAAGCAATGTACTTGTTGCGTTGGTTCAAAGAATAACTTGCCGCGATCAAAATCAATTTTTTTTTGATTTTCGGATGCCCCAGCGGAAAGAAGTACACTGGTACATTGCCCCCTCGAGAGATCAAGCAAAAAGATTTGATTTGAGGGTCGATCTCGCGAAAAAGAGGTTCAAAATGGGTGGTTATGGACGATGATGCAAATGAGATTATTTTAAAATGCTTAGAATAACAAATCTATATTATCCTAAACAACTTAAATGATTATATAATGCAAGATGGATGAGATTGATGAGGTGATATGTTGTGATTATGCAATGGATGAGTTAGGAGATGCTTAGACTAACAGATCTATATTATGATGATGATGCATGTGAGATGATATGTAGAATTCTGATGATTTATGGATGCAAGATGAATGCATAATGGATGCATGATGGATGTATTGGTGATGATGATTAACTATTCATGCTGTGATGTTAGTGTAGAAGACATTAGATGATGACAAGAGGGTCCAAGAAGCCAACATTATGAGAGATGATGAGAAATGACGATGAGAAATGATGATGAGAAATGGATGATTTGCTTATCAAGGATTGGTATTTTAAAAGGATCACTTACTTTATGTTTGATAACACCCGTAAGCATGATGCATCAAGGTATAAAGGACTAGGATGGTGTTGTACTTAGTGTGATGGACTTTGACTCGACAAATAGATAGGAGTATTCTTGTTCACACCTGACATACAGAAACCTTGCTAGGATGCACTTTAGAAGTTTCAAACATCTCAGACCAAAACACGGAAAGGTATAACCAATCAATGCAATAGTCAACAAGCTGTCCAAAACATCCTCCATACATATCTAACAAAGAAAGTATTCACCAAGTTATTTTACAAGAACGTCCAACAAGCACAACAGACAAAAGAATAATGATCGTTGCCCCATTCCTATCTCTCTAAGTCCTTCATTCGAATATCATCGAGAGGTCCTTGGACTGAGCGCAATAAGATAAGTCAAAAGAAAAAGATAAAGCACACAAACAAGTTGATGTTCTTCAATACCGCTAACCAAAAGGGAATGTGTTTTTAAGGATAAGAACCGGAAACTTATTGCCAAAAGATAATGCCCATTGTAGGAAGGATACATCCTAGGACATGTTAGTGGATGTCGGCACGTCATTTCATTTATCCAAAGTGTTCTTTCTGATAAATAATGCCCCTTGTAGGAAGGATTCATCATAGGACATGATGTTATTAGATGATTGATATGGGACTGTTTGGATGATGGACTATCGACACAAAGACTTGACCAACTTGTTTAAGTACTGACTTAGACTTGAGACTTGACGCTTTTGAGATTTACTTTTAACCTGCTAGACTTGTTTCTAACTGTTTCACCAAAGGTTGAGGATGACGATCAGTTTATTATGAATGGTGTTTATTGCAGGTGCAAGCGAGATGAGGTGGATGGATTTTTTCAAATATTTGGATGTTTTTGGAGTTTTGCAATGTTTTGAGGCTATTTTTTTGGTATTTTTCGAGGTTTTCAAATGTTTTTATTTTTGATTTTTCAATGTTTTTGGGATTTTATGAGATTTTGACCAAGAGACTAACCTAAAGACCTATCCTAGGGGTCTCGAGGGCTGATCGACGATTAGCCTTGCCTACGTTATACACAGAGACCACGTAGTTCGACCGAATAAACTCGACCAATTTACAGATGAGATATACATGATGAGATGTCAGTTTATTATGACATACTCCTAAAGGACTGGCCTAAGTGTCTTTGGGGATGATCAAAGATCAACCTTTCCTACATTCAAGCTCAAAGACGACGTAGTTTGATCAACAACTCTGTTTTTGACTTTTTGAATGACTTTTGACCTGTTTTGGGGATTTTGATATGTTTTGAACGTTTTGGATTTTCGACTGATGCCGACCATTTTCCCGATGTTTATGGATTTTCCGATTTTCCTCGATGTTTATGGATTTTTGATTTTCTATTGTTTATGGATTCTCTCGATGTTTATGGATTTTCCTTACTTTCCATGTTTATGGATTTTCTGATTTTCCTCGATGTTTGCGGATTTTCTGATTTTAAGGATTCATACACTTAATTAGATCTCATGAGAACATGCCCCAAAGATATTTTAAATAGGACTACTCGATAAAGGAAGGAATAAACCGACCTTTGAGGATGGGCCGAGTAGTACTAAGAGGGATCATGATACGAACACAGGACCAAGCTATGATGCAGATGCGAATGGATGTGTAATGTATGGAGATATGGATGTGATGGATGATGGAAGAAAGATGGATGGATGATGCAGATCAAGCCATAAAGATCCTGGTGGATGGACAAGGTTACATTTACTAGCTCGGCTTGCCTTTCAATCGAGGTACTTGCCCAAATCGGGCGGTTTCACCTAGAGGATGATTCTTTGATCCTTTTTTTTACCTTTTGATTTTTCTTTTCTTTTGCTGTTACCAAGATGCTTGCTCGCCGTGTTTTGCCATAACCATTTTTCTGACATTTTCCGATCTTTTGATTTTTGGTTTCTATAACCGAAGAATTAGGCATGTAAACTTTTGAGATGGGTTGGCCCATCGTCTCAGATGCTCTTCTGCTGGATAGCCGAGTGCCCTCGACGTATAGTTTGTCATGGACGATGAAAGTTAGTCCTAACCAATTGGTCTGAATCCTTGCCTCTTTGCTGGCCGATTCTGACATTCTTCTCGATTTTCTTTACATCAGCCCAACTTGGAAAGTTCTCGCTCAATTCTTTGTTAGAAGCCCATTTGAGTCTATTTTGATAGACTTGTAAGTGATTCAAAGCATCAATCCTTCTCTCATCTAGTAACTCCAACTCGTTTAGGCTTGAAACCCGTAATTCTTCATCAGTGATGAGATTTTGCAATGATATTCTAAGGGATGGGAGCTCGATCTCAATAGGTAGTACAACTTCTAATCCATAGACCAAGGATAATGGGGTGGTGCTAGTGGGTGTGCGGATGCTGGTTCGATAAGCCCAGAGGGCGGGATTGCCTAAGTGCCACAACCTCGCTGGCCATTGACTATTTTCTTAAGGATTTTGAGGATGGTTTTGTTCGTGGCTTCTGCTTGGCCATTGCCTTGGGGATAGTAAGGGGTGGAGAAGCGATGCTGGATTTTGAATTTCTCACACAAGTCGTGAACCTCCTGGTTCTTGAAGGGTGTCCCATTATCTAAGATAATAGCTTGTGGGACACCATAACAATAGATGAGATAGTTCAGGATGAATTTTGAGATCTGCTTCCCATTGATATATGTCATGGGTATGGCTTCCACCCACTTTGTGAAGTACTCAGTTGCAGTTATAATGAATTTGTGGCCATTGGATGAGGTGGGTGAGATTTTCCCAATGAGATCGAGTCCCCATTGTGAGAAAGGCCATGGTGTGACGATCGGATGGAGCTCTTGAGCTAGAGCATGGATGAGATCCCCATGCTGCTGAAATTGTAAGAACCTTTTAGCATGATCATGTGCTTCTCTTTCCATCGTGGGCCAGTAATACCCCAGCCTCAGCAGTTTCTTGGCAATGGTCATTCCACTCGAGTGTGAGCCACAGATACCGTTATGAACCTCGGTTAGAGCGGTTAATGCCTCCTCAGCATTTAGACAGTGCAGTAAGGTACCTTCTATGCTTATACAGTATAAGGTATCTCCTAGGATGACAAATCTAGATGCCTTTTTAATAAAGGTTCGTTTTAGGCTCGATGGTAGGTCAGCGGGTATGACTCCTTTTCGAAGATAAGTGTAGATGTCATGATACCAAGGATCGCCAGGACCAACGATTTCACACACATATTTCGATTCTGGTACCTCGAATGTGGGAACGAGAAGCTGCTCGATCAGAAATTCATATTTCAGCATGTTGTGAGGGATGTCTACTAGAGACCCAATTGTAGCCATGGTGTCAGCAGCTCTATTGTTGGTTCTTGGAATTTGCTCAAATGTTATGTTGATGAAGGATTCCTTGAGAGTCTCCACCAATTTCTTGTATGGAGTTAGTTTGTCATCCTTAGTTTGATATTCATCATTGACTTGATTTATGTTCAACTGAGAGTCTCTGTAGACTTTGAGGGCTATGATATTCCATTGCACTGCTATCCTGAGACCTATAGTCAAAGCCTCATATTTTGCTATGTTGTTCGTACAAGGGAATGCTAGTTTGTATGACCATGGTATGCAGTCCCCTTGGGGGGTGATGAAGAAGATACCAACTCCTGATCCGTGCTGTGTGTATGAGCCGTCGAAGTATAATTTCTAGTGATCGGCTACACTGAGGTTAAAGATGGATTCATCTGGAAATTCAGAGACAAGGGGATTCTCAGAATACATAGGTGCTTCTGCTAATTGGTTTGCAATAACTTGACCCTTGATGGCTTTTCTCTCCACATACTTGATGTCATACTCTGACAGTATCATCACCCATTTTTCCATTCTTCCCGTGAGCATTGCCTTGGATAAGAGATACTTGAGGGGATCAATTTTTGCAATGAGCTTGATCTTGTGTGCCAACATGTAGTGTCTAAATTTTTGGGATGCAAATACTACTGCGAGGCAAGCTTTTTCAATGAAGGAGTAATTTAGCTCATGACCGACCATTGTCCTGCTGATATAGTAGATGGCCCTCTTTGTTCCATTTTCATCATGTTAAGCTAGGAGAGCTCCAAGGGCTGCTGTTGTTGCTAACACATATAGGATCAATGGCTTCTTTGGGATAGGTGGCATTAAGACTGGCGGTGTTAGTAGATATTCCTTTATTTTGTTGAATGCCTCTTTGCACTTGGTATCCCATTTGTATACTACCCCCTTGTGGAGTAGGTGTGAACATGGATTTTGCTTGTCTGCCAGTTGTGCTATGAACCTTCTAATGGATTGGAGTCTTCCTTGAAGACCTCTCAGTTGTTTTAAATTCCTTGGTGCTTCCATCTCGAGGATTTCTTTGACTTTTGCAGGATCCACCTCGATACCCCTCATGGAGACTATGTATCCTAGTAATTTGCCTGATTGTATGCCGAAGACTCACTTCTTGGGATTTAGTCTGACCTTGTATTCCTCTAATCTGTCAAAGATAACACTTAGGGTTGCTATATGATCTTGTCTTTTTCCTGACTTAGCTAGGATGTCATCAACATAGTCTTCGATTGTTTTGTGAATCATGTCATGGAAGATCAATGTCATGGCCCTTTGATATGTTGCTCCTGCATTCTTTAGGCCAAATGGCATCATGTTCCAGTAGTAGGTCCCCCACGGACAAGTGAAAGCCGTCTTATGTTGGTCTTCTTTTGCTATCATGATCTGGTTATATCCTAAAAATCTATCCATTAACGATAGCATCTCGTGCCCTGTTGTCATGTCTACTATCATGTCGATGTTGGGAAGCGAGAAATCATCCTTGGGACATGCCTTGTTCAAATCTCTAAAGTCCGTATAGATTCTGATGGCTCCATCAGGTGTTGACACCGGTACCAAGTTCGATACCGATTCTAGATAATCAATTGGTGGGATGAATCCAGCATCTAATAGCTTTTTGAGCTCCATTTTGACTAACAAAGAAATTTGATGATGCATTTTTCGAAGCTTTTGTCTAACAGGTTTTGCATCTGGATACACTGCTAGGTGGTGGACCACAGTATTTGGATCAAGTCCTGGCATATCAGCATAAATCCATGCAAAGTTTTTTTGTCTTTCCCTTAGGAATGCTGCTAGGAGTTCTTGCTCTTCTGATAATAGTGATTCTGCATAGAATGTGATATGCAGGGTCTCCTCTATTCCTAGGTTGACTGGGTTGCATTTTTTGGCCAAGACTGCTGACTTCTCTTGACGAATAGCTCTTAGGGGAAGATTGAATCCTTCATCCTCAGGCACCTCAAAGAGGTTTTCACCATTGGATACGTCCTTTCTTTTTACTATTTTCTTGTCAGAGAGTGCCACAGTGTGGTTTTCACTCAAAGACTTGGATATGATTCTTAGTTTCTCACTTTTGCGACTGAAGGATTCAATGGTTTCCCCATAATAAGCATGTGTATCCAACTCCATTATGAATCTTGCCTTGTGATCTCCATCTAGAATGTTATCCCTCAACCCCATGAATTCTGAGAGCACCTCATCATTTTTGAATGTATCGAGAACTGGTGGTCCTCGTTGGTCATAGTCGATCAGTTGGGGGTAGACTAAACGGATCTCATGATTTTGACTATTTGATTCAAAGGATATGGTACTAATCATACACAGGGTGGTATCTTCGAATAACCTAGGTAGGTTGGATAAGGTTTCTTCGTCATCGCTACTAATATAGGGCTCAGTTATGAAGTTATGCATGTCTGTCCCTATGGGTATTGGGGAGTGCACTTGTACTAGGACTGGCTGAGGAGAAACATTAGCGGCTCTAACCAGATGACCTCAGCCACGTATGGTTATTCTCGGAGGGGTACATCCAAGACCAAGATTTGTTATGGGTCGCGTCTCCGGCATGATATGTATTATGAGGCCATTGTCATTTTGTCCCAATCTCTGGTTTCGGTCATAGCCCATCGCAAGCATCATGTGTAGGCCTTTGATTCTTTCATCCATTGGTAATTCAGGTGTTGGTCTTTCATCTCGGTACAACATGTGGGATTGATTTGTCTCAATAACCTCTTGACCAAGGTCTCCCCAGCTTGTGAATTCAGGATAATCCTCAGGATTTGTTTGCGATGTAGAAGCTTGATTTTCTCGCGGGCGTCCCCGTGATCTAGGAGATTGCGGTAACTCTCCTATCACAAAAGCATTATTAGGGAGCCTATAGCTTCCACAACCGTCCTCCTGGATGATGAGCTTCATGTCGGAGATGGTGGGAATGGCGGGAGTGGGAGGTGTCTCTGTCGCAGAAGTGGACGTGAGGGTGGTGGGGTCGATGTATGATGTGGATGGGCCCTCATCATTCTTTGGCACTTGGGGGATTTTGTAATATTTGGCCTCAAGATTCTTGCAATATGAGAATGGCTCAGGATCTCCATGGATGGTAACCTCTTGTCCATTATGTGTGAATTTCACACATTGGTGGAAGGTTGATGCTACAGCTTTCATCGCATGGATCCATGGGCGTCCCAGGAGGATATTGTATGGTAAGTTGAGGTCCAAGACCTGACAAGTGGTTTCCATGAGCGTTGGCCCTACTTGAATAGGGAGTTTGATTGTGCCCTGAGACACCCTTTCTTGGTCATCGTATGCTCTTATTGTGATGCCTTTACCTTTGTCAATGGTATCCTCTGATATTTTCAATTGTTTGATTAGGCTGAGAGAGCAGATGTTCAAACCTGCACCCCCATCCACTAGGACCATTTTGATTTTGCTCTTGTTTACAATGAGCTCCAAGTGAAGTGCGCGATTGTGAGATGGTTGGGCGGGAAAATCTTTGTCAGAAAACGTAAGGAGATTAGGTGTTATGATGTTTTCGACCATAGCTTGGAATTGTTCTGCATCGAGGTCTGCGGGGACAGTGGATGAGGCTAATGCTTCCTCAAGGATCTTTTTATGCGCTGATGAGATTTTTAACAACTCCATGATGGAGATGTGTGCTGGTGTTCTCTTGAGTTGGTCTACAACATTGTAGCTATACGGAACAACTCTTGATGAAGGGACTCTATGAGGTTGGGATGATCCTGCAATGGTGACTTTACCGCCTCGTGTGGTGACTCCACAATCTTCGGCGTGGGCGCCCTTGATGGTGATGACCATGCAGTTTTCATTGAGGTTGGCAACAACTGTTTTGTATACATGATTTACACTGCCCTTTCCTTTATCCTTGTTATTCCCTTTGTTGCTATGATTCGGCATTGGATTCGTGTAGATTTTAAGGTCCTGATTCCCTGTAGGTGATTCCACATTTATGATTCTTTTGTCGATGAGATCTTGTATGATGTTCTTGAGTCTCATGCAATTATTTGTGGTGTGGCCTTTGATTTTATGGAACTCACATAGTTGATTTTCATTGTACCAAGGAGGTTTGACATCAGGTTCTTGATAATTCTCAAATGTAGGAGCTTGGATGAGTTTTTCGTCGATTAGCTTTTTCATGATGTCCTCAAGTGGTTCCCCCAAAGTAGTGTATTTTCGTTTGGGGTATGTTTTGCGTTGAGGTGGTCCTCTTTGGTCATTGAGGTTATTGATGGTGGGATTATTGTTGGATTGATGTGTTGTGTGATGAAAGTTTTGATTTGGTGTTTGGATTTGTTGTGTGAATGTGTTTTGGTGCGGACCACTAATGACCACCCTGGCATCTACGACACCATCATTAGTGACGTTTTTGTTTCTCGCCCATGTGCGAGGTTTATCATTGTAGTTTGATGATGGGTGGTTGTTTTACGGTTCGTGATATGATGTTGATTCGATGGGTTGAGTCACAAGGGCTCTTTCGATGCTAAGCACCTTGGAGATCAATTG
>VDFB02156487.1:16597-51646 GCA_007258455.2 Sequoia sempervirens | reverse complement strand
TAGTTTAACATGTCTTTGTTTTTAGGGTAGAGTTTACCATATCTAGAAACGATAATTTAAGGTGTTTTATATTCTTAATTCCAAATAGTGTTAAAGACAAACAAATAGATCATCTATCAACTAGTTCAAATCAAATTACAAACGAGTCATCTCCAAGTCAATCAACAACGGTAAATAAAAGACTTATGTAAAAATGCTATGTCATGACGAAGTCTCTATAATATTTTTCAATAACCTATGCAAATGATATCATTATCTCCTTTGTAATGATATTTTGTATATCCATATTTGTGTCGTCAATTTCTAAACCTTGGTTCTTCACAACCTTTGTGGTTGCTTATTTTATACTAATTCAACATTGACCAAATACAAAAATTAAAATGATATAAGGTGATACAAATAATTTAATAAAATATTGGGGCATATTTAAATAAAATGATTAATTGTGGCATTTTAAGAAAATCTACGTGGTGATAGAATAAGGTTCTCTTAAGTTTAGTATTTTAGATGTTTGCATTTTTTTGAGCATGTGAGTTACATTTTTTGAGAAGGCTAGTTTGTCAATTTGTGTTGTCCAATATGATATTTATATGTCTTTCAATTATTTTGTATGCCCTCTTGGCTAGAAGGATGTATTGCTTAGAATTAGAACATAAAACAATGTCATATATGAGTCCATAAAATAAGATACTATTAAATATTTAAGGATAGAAAGATGTAAATTAGGTTTCACTAATTCATGCTCTTATTTGGAAATAGTCATTCTAGTGTTTTATTCTAACTAGCTCTTTCAAATTTTATCATTTTATCTTATATAGAATGCACTAAAAGTTAGCAAGTGGTTCACAAAAAAAAAAAGAATAATACAACAACATATTTGCTCAATTGAGCTAAGTTAAGAAAATGTCAACAAAAGGTTGTCCGCCATCATAAAAGGTACCTCTATGGGTGTAAAAATGGTAATTTATCTAGCTAGTTAAATTTGAGCACCCATTTACACTTTGTCACTTAAGCTTGCTTAGGTCTCTTTTTATTTTTTTATCTCATTGCATAAGATTTAGACACATGGTGTGATCTTAGAATGTATTAGGGTTTTTTCTTACGCTTATAGAAAGGTCATATCATTATATTGTATTATACTATAATTCATTTTTCCGTGTGATATAACAATTACGTATTATAGCTCTCATTTATACAACGTTTTTTATTATTCATGACATATTATTATACTTATGGGTTTCTCTATTCTTCCAACATGGAATAAAAGATCTAAATTAGCAAACCACTTCTTGATTTTTTATGGTTTTTACCATAAACTATCAGAGAAAGCCTCTTGGAGAGAAAAGACCTCCCTATTGTGTCTAGAAGGCATCAAAGCCTTTAGATTGTGTGTACAAATGTTAAAAATAAGGTTTAATTTTTTTTAGGATTTCTTTTATAGTAATGTTTTGTAGAAAAAATCCATATAGTCATACAAATTAGTACAAACATATAAATCTATATGGTTTCATAAGCTTGGTGCTTTTGTTCTCCATTTAATAGAACTTATTTTTCTCAAGTGACAATTGTTTTGGTGTTTTTAAAAAACTTGATAGTTTTTATTTGCAGTAATGATGTTTTAAAAATATTAGTATATGTTTTTAGGTTTCCACTATTGGTTCCAAGGTTTTAGGTGGTATTTAAATGCTTCCATCACCACTCAAGTTTTTACATGCATATAAGAGGCACTATTTAGTGTGCAAATATATATCACTACTACCCTTTTATCAACACCTTTGTGACCTCCACCACCCTTTGATGGCTAAAAAATATATATTTCCTCCAACAACAAGACTAAACTATCCACCCTAATGCTACTCAATCAACACTAGCCATTGTATTTGGACACCCACCCTCTATTGATGTATTGTCAATGACTATTGTCTAGTTGTCAATCCTTAGCCATGTGGGTTACTAGGGTTTAAAGGACTAGCCACTAGCCCCTTGACCTCTAGCATTGGATCACATGGGTGACTAGTTGCTAAACCTAGGGGGCCTTTTTTTCCTCAAGGCCCTAAAGAATCACATTTACAAAATCAAACATAACTTGGGCATACAATGTCCATTTTCTAAAAATGAATAAGCACCAATTTTTTTGTTTTATGATCTATGTATCCATCAACTTAATATTTTTTATATTTATTTATAAGTACATAGAAACTCCATCTAAAGTGAACTCTTTCATTTTTATTTACTATTATAAAAATTTATGTTTACTTTTCTTATTATGGGGGATTCAATTCTCTCCTTAAAACATATTGAGGGATCAAAAAATAGTTTAATTTTAAAAAATTATCATTTTTGCATAGTCAAAACTAAAAAAAAAAAATGGCGTCCAAACCCAATTTCATTATGCGCCTTACACTACACAATTACCAATCCATAAACCTCATTTAATCATATTGCTCATGTCCAATGGATTATGATCTATATTAGATTATGCACCACTCAAGTCCACTCAAGAATATAAAAAAATTACATATAAAAACAAGATGGATGAGGCCATGGGACTAATTTCACTACATGTTTCAAACAATTTATTATTTCATATTGAATCTTCGTGAAATCCTAAATAGATTCTGGATAAATAAGAGTTTTTGGAATAGTTAATGAGTTCCAAGCACTATAGATTGAGGGAAAATGTACTATATTTGAACCTAATTCCTTCTTCTCCATTTTGTACTTTTGGTAAAATTTAAGTCACTTAGGTCACTATTACAAGGTTGTGGAAAGGAAAATATTGAGAAAGAATGCATTTTCCTAATTATATCTAAGTCCAAAGGGCCATTTCAAGTTTTATATATTTTATTATACTATAAATGCATTGGGTGATAATTTTACTATTCCTTCTTTTGAGATATTTTATTATCATTTTACATGGGAATATGCAAAGTTGGTATATTTAGATGTTATTTCTAGTTCCAAAATACAAGCATTGGTAGCACAACCATCCAAAGGGAAAGGGAAGAATAAATAGAAGCCTGAGATAGATTCTTCATCTGATAGAATTCCTCCAAACCAAAACAGAAGTTGGAACAAAAAAATAAGCTATTTGATAAAGGAGGTTGGATACTTCACTCAAAAAAATTTCATCATATGACGCATTCCTATTATTTCATATCACTTTAAAATTGTACTACTTCACTTATTCTAGTGGGCCAGGATTCTACGCAACTTTTATTTTTAGGATCAAACAGCTTGAGGATGGTTGTATTTAGATGTATTTTTGGTTCCTAATATTTCATCCAACCTCCTTTTTATGTATTTTATTTTCACTAACACTAGTAGGATAGTTGAGTTCTCACCATGATGTGACCTTATTCAAGAGATTCATGATCTAGATATTTTTATGGTATTAAAGAGTGGTTATCATACATCTAATTTATATATGTTTGATTGTTTTAAGAGTTCATTAAGATAATCTCTTATAGCACATGTAGATTCTTTGAGCAAGCTTGACATGGATGCTTCAATTATTTCAATTACAAGGATCTATATTAGATGAGCACACATGCATTAGTGATTGGTCTATCTAATATTTCATGCACAAAGGAATTTTTTCAAGGTTGTGTACTTGGAAAACATCATGAGGATCCTTTCCCTGAAGGTAAGGCCAAAAAAGAAAGGCACCTTTAGAGTTGGTACATAGTGATCTCATGTCATTTTTAACTCTATTTTTAGGGGACAAGTATGTGCTCACATATATTAATGATTTTTATAGATGTACATACTTGTGTAATTTCTTAATTACATGGTGCAATCAAGGATGGAGGGTCTAGAAATAGGACTATCCAACCTTGCAGAAAGAGTAAGCACAACGAAAACTCAAAGAATTGGAATAAAAATCACACATAGAAATGTAGATGGTGATCAATTAATCACTAGCAACATGCCCTGCCTTCCGGCTTACAAAATTACAAAATGATATGGCGCTAAGCCCAGAAATACAATGTGGGTCAAAGCCCTTATCCATTATCTATCACTACTGATGAGAATGATGATTAATGCAACTACACAATGCCTATATACACTAATTCCCAGCTCCAGAAAAGGTCTGTGTTGGCCTCAAGAGGTCTCAAACCCTGAAGTTGATGAAACATGTGAAGGTCAGCCAAAACATATGATTTTCCTTTTCATCCTTGGAAAAACATGATGCGGATCAGAACAAAGGTCCCTTGATGATTGTGCATCCTTAAGAAATGGTTTCCTAAGCTCCTCAAGTTACAGGATAGGTCCGCACACTTGAAAAGCCAAGACTAGTCGGTGAATGCTCTCTGTCCAAATACAACTAATATTCAGTTAGCGATAACTTCGTACTGGAATCTCCAAAACACTTGAATTCTGGATATGATGTAGATGTTGCACTGAAGATCATACATCCCACTCGGAAAGCTCTAATTTTATAATGCGATACAATACGATACGAAACACTGAGATTGGGTCCTAACAACTAACTACTGAAATGCAAGAAAACATGAATGCAAATATTTTCAGTTAATGCAAGATTGCATGAAACCTAGGATGCTCCTACATCAGGCACTCGAGGTTGAAGAAAAGTGAGCCTCTCACTTTCTTGGGGCTAGAGGAAAACCAATGCGGTCCACCTCAGCCTAAAAAATCCACAATGAATCTTCCTCTAGTCTTCCTTTCCATCTGACTAGATATTCTTTGTATTGCCTTCCTCTAGTACTACGTCCAACTTTGTTGTCTAAAATTTCCACAATCCCCTCTAGATGATGTGCTATCTAGTTTGGAAAACCAACTTCTCTATCCTTCGGTGACTCTCCTTCATGATACTAGTATAGGTCTGCAACATTGAATATAGATGATATGCCAAACTCCTCTAGTAGTTCCACTTTGTATGAGTTTCTAGAATCAAACTTCCTGATGATCTTACAAGGTCCAAACTTCTTCATCTTCAACTTATTATATGTCCCAACCGGAAACCTCTCTTTCCTCAGATATACCATTACTTCCTCTCCTACTGCAAACTCCTTATGTCTTCTCTTCTTATCTGCTTTCACCTTGTATGTATTGTTCGTCTTCTCCATATGCTCCTTAACTTGAGTATGCATTGTCTCCATGAATCTTGAAAATTCTTCTTCCTCTGCACTCCTTTTATTTTCCATACTGATATCCCTTAATTTTGTCACTCCTCTGGGTTGTTGTCCTATCACAATTTCAAATGGTGTCTACCCCATGGTCTGGTTTACTAAATTATTGTATGCAAATTTTGCTTGTGGGGTAGTAAAGGGTATTCACAAATGGAAGGTATTGATTTTGAAGAAACCTTTGCCCCTGTTTCCAGAATTGAAGCTGTAAGATTATTTCTTGCTTATGTTGCATATAAGAACTATAAAGTCTATCAAATGGATGTGAGGTCAAATTTTTTGAATGGTGAGTTAGAAGAAGTATATGTTGAACAACCAGATGGATTTCAATTGACTGACAAGGAAGACATGGTTTTCTGATTGAAGAAAGCATTGTATGGACTCAAGCAAGCCCCCAGAGCTTGGTATGCTAGACTGGATAAATACTTACTAAAATTTGGATTTAATAAAGGTACCACTGACAACAATTTGAATTTTAAGTTGGATCATGATAAAGAGTTGATTATTGAAGTCTTTGTTGATGACATTATCTTTGGAGGAGATGATGATTTATGTATGAAGTTTGCTAATGAAATGAAAAGTGAATTTGAAATGAGTATGATTGGTGAGATGAAGTTCTTTTTGGGATTACAAGTCACTCAGACAAACTGGGATTTTCATATCTCAGTCCAAATATGTGAGAGAGTTATTGAAGAAATTTGGCATGGAAGACTCAAAGCCTATTGGTACACCCATGGTAAACGGATGCAAGTTAACACAGAATGATGATTCTCCTAAGGAAAATCAAACAAGATACAGGTCAATGATTGGTGGATTGCTCTACTAAACTTAGACCAGACTAGACATCATGAATGTTGTATGTATGGTTGCTAGATTTTAGGTTGATCCAAAAGAATCTCATGTGACTGTTGTAAAGAGAATCTTTAGATATCTAAAAGGAATAGTTGATTTTGGGCTTTGGTATCCTAAAGATGACAATATTACATTGAGTGCATTTACTGATGCAGATTGGGTAGGAGATGTAGATGATAGGAAAAGTACTAGTGGTGGTGCTTTCTTCCTAGGGAAGAAGTTGGTGTCTTGGTTGAGAAAAACACAAAATTCCATCTCCCTATCTACTGCTGAGGAAAAGTATATTGCTACTGCAAATAATTATACTTAAGTGATATGGATGAAACAAATGTTGAAAGATATCAGAGTAGTATATGATGAACCTATTTCCATATACTGTGACAACTCAAGTGCAATAAACATATCAAAGAATCTGATGCTACACTCTAAAACTAAGCATATATCAATCAAGTTTCATTTCCTAAGGGAAAAAGTGAATGAGAAAGAAGTCAGATTGGAGTATGTTCCTACTAAAGAACAGGTTGTAGACATTTTCACCAAGCTGTTGCCAAAGGATACTTTTGAGTATCTTAGAGGAATGCTAGGGGTGATTACCCCCCTGATATGAAATAGAGATGCATTTACTTGCATCAATCTGTATGCTTCAAAGCTATATTCTAATCTGGATTGATGTTTTCGTGGCTGCTACTCAGGGGGAGTAGTCAGATGTGCAGATATGTGGTTCAAAGCTTGTATGTGGGAAGATAATGTTTACCTTTTCCATTGATGTCAAAGGGGGAGAAGATTCATGTGAAAAATTGTGAATTATTTGGGGAGAAGAGTCTTGTGGGGAGAAGATCATGTAGAAGAAGTTGAGAAAGAAGAGTTAGATTCTAAGGGGGAGTAAGTGTTGATTGAGAGTTGTGTTGATGGTGTTTTTCACATCATGTGTTGCCATCAATGCCAAAGGGGGAGATTGTTGGATGTTGTGGTTGTGTTGTTGATATGTGGTTGTCATTGATGTCAACACTATTAACATTTGATGTATTGAATGTTGTATATGTTGAGGATATTGAGAAAATTGTTAAAGGAAAGAGTTGCAGGTTTCTAGTGGAATAGTGAAGGTTATGAAGGTGTCTTGATCCGTATGTTGATGATAAATTGTTGTGGAATAAAGGGTTTATTGTTGAGAGTATCTAGTTTATCCACCAGAATTTTTAGAGGTCTGCGTGAAGTTTTGATCATTTAATGAACAGTTGTGTTCTGACAGTTTTTCTGTGGTTTTTTGAGTGAAGTTGACATGATTCTAGTAATTTTAGTTGATGCGGATGTTGCTATGTTCATTCTTATTGCATGTGGATGCTTCTATATCATTTTCTATCTTTGTTGCATGTCCACGTTGATCGGTGTGTTTGTGGTCGAAGATTTTTCTCATATGTGTTCAGGTTTTCATGTTCTTGGTCAACATGGTGGTTGTAGCGTGTTGTGGATCCTTGGAGATTAAAATTTAAATGTTTGGCATGCTCGAGGATATTGTTTTGGGCCACAACATAATATTGGCTGACAATGTTTGATTCACATTGAAAATTTATTTGTAAATTTGGGCCGACATTGCATATATGTTTGATATTTTCATATTTCTTTTGGCCAACAAAGTTGTTGATGAAATTCATGTTGCGGATATATAAGAGCAGTTGTTTGTTTGAATTGAAGTATGCTTAGAGTGATCCCATGTGTGTATGTGAGAATATCATTCGATTGCAGAGTAGAGTGTGAAGAAGTTTGAGCAGAGTGTGAAGAAGTTTGAGCGAAGTGTGAAGGAGTGTTTCTGTGCTTAATCATAACTGTAATCAAGCTTTTGGAGAAGCTATTTTCTCAGTTCATACCCTGCAGATCTAATCCCTATTTTTCTTCCTTGGGCAGTGAGCCCTCTTGTATTTGAGCAGTGAGCTCTAGGTAGTGTGCCTAAATGCAAGTGCATTCCCATTATTATTCTTATAATTTTAATAGGGTATAATCTCGTGGACTAACATCCACCGTGGTTTTTCCCCTAACAGGTTTTCCACATAAAAAAATCTTGGTGTTCTTTGTGTTTCTGATGTGTTGATTGTCTATGGTTTATTGTTCATGCATCAGATTTGAAATTGAGTTAAGTTTGAGTTAAGATTGAAAAGTTTAAATAATCTATGACAACTGATTCACCCCCCCTCTCAATTGTCTGTCCTTGTTTTCCAACACTTAGCAACGAGTACCCAAGCCTAAATAAAAAATGTGTATGTGTTATGCTTCAAGTACGCACTAAAAAGTGTGTACGCATTATAACGGGTACACATTATATAACGTGTACGCATTTATAAAAGGTATTCAATTTTTTAAATAAATGATTGTTAGATAATGTGTATAAATTTTTAAAAGGTATTTAATTTATTAAATAAACAGGCAAATAAAGAACCTGTACCCGTTATATAACGGGTACATGTTTCTATTTAAAAACATGTATGCATTTCATAACACGTACACATTTTTAAAAATTTGAATTCCCAAACCACATGCTGCCTCAATTTTAGGCTCGGGAAAGGTTTGGCAACCCGACCCTTAGCCTTTGACTTGCAACTAAAAAACTAAGGCAGGTTCAAGAGAAATGTCTAACTTTGGCAATATAGTTGATGGACTTTTTTTTTTAATTAATCTATGAATTAAAACCCATTATAGAACACAATGTCTAGTTTCCAAATATATAATTTTGTTAAGATTGGATTATTTTATAAAAAAAAATAATTAATTTCTAAGCAAATTGGTCCATAAACTTGAAATATCAGGCTTTTTTTTTTTAATAAATTTTATTTGCAAAAAAATTTATATGACATCAATCTTTAGAAAATTCTATACACAGTGAAAAAAATCAAAAAATGTTTAGTTTAGGTCCAATTATGCTGTCCGTACATGTAGATTTTTAAAAATAGCAATTAGGGCCAATAAAAATTTAATAAAAAATATTCAGAAAAAAAATTACAGAAAAATATCCTCATCAATCTTCATGTTGTTACATATCTTTCCGCAAAATGAATTAGAAAAATACTTTTATTTAGGTCAAAAAGTGGTGTCCATACACGTGTATGGTATGGTACAATTTTTTTTTTTTTAAAAGTGGTTTTTATACATGCCTATCAAAATTTAATTTCTATCATTTGGGTATTTGAATAAATTACATATTTGGAAACTAGATTCAAAATACTAAAATTCATATTATTGACTTTTTTTAAGATTCATTGTGTAAGTCCTTCAAATTTTCAATCCAAGTGTGACAAATTCTGAAAAACAGCAAAAACACTTCCACTTTTTGAGTTTTTGTGGATCCAACTTCTTGTATCAGCCCTTGTGGATCCCTTAGAGTTTGTTTTACGTGAGTGATGTATTTTCCATGTGACATCCCTACTTTGTGTGATGTCATTCCATGAACACAATATTACATGTTCCATGATACACCATCCTTGTTCATGCTTCTTTGTTAAGCATCCCTTGTTTTCTCCTTAAAATAACTTGCATTCTTAGCATCATGCAATTATTTTAAGGGGGGACTCTCATAATGTACACACCCTACTTTCTTAATTTTCATAACATCAATTCTTTCTTTGTAGATTGGTAGTATATGAGCCATCTAGTATAATGCATCTTGCTAGACTATGAGCCAACATATCTTGTAGTAACCATGATAAATCAAAACATTGTATGTACTCTAACATAATGTAGCTTTCTAACTATAAGTCTATTAGATCATCTATCACATGCTCTTCCTATTATCTCTCTCTTTTTATCTCTTTATGAGTGTTTTTTCTTATGTTTGTTCTCACGAGTGTTTTTCTTACATGTAAATTTTTTTTAGCTAGCATGTAAGATATTTGCATATCTATGTTTGTAAGATTTTAGTTATTTTTATAGGTCCTCTTTCTAGGGGAATATCAACTTGGATTAATATTTTGCATCCTTTATATTATCCTAGGGTGATGTGTAATTTTCATTTTTACTTTAGCAAGCATATTTATCATAAATATTCTCGATAAAGTGGGGGGAAAATGTAGTGTCATAATTGTGTAACTTTGTAGTTTCATACTACACAATGTCCCCTCTTTATCCGTTTTGATATAAAATGTTAGCACCTAGATCTTTTATTTCTATTAATTTCATGTTCTTGATTTTTTGTGTCTAAATTCTTCCAAATAGAAGTGATCCACACAAACATCCACATGACACACTAGCATCCCATAAAAAATTGTGATTCCAATGGTCATTGGAAAATTACCTTCTCATGGATTTTTTAAGTGTTATGCTCTTGCATGTAGTCATGTTGAACAAAATCAACCCAACTTGTTTGTAAAAAAGGGAAATTTTGTTTTTCACCTACACACACTCTCTCTCTTGTGCTCTTTTGGCTCTCATAACTCTTGAAGCGGAATTCACCATTGAAGATACAAAAAGCTATTATCTACTTTCCATTTCATTCTCTCTTTGTAGAAATAAATAGCAATCTTTAAGCAACAAATTTTCCTTGGAGATTTCTCAAAAATGTAAGGTGATTTGCTCCATTTTGTTGTTTTTTTCATCTTATATTAGCATTTGAATTCTTCGGGTGTTGATTTTTTGTTAGTGAACTATTTATATATCAACTTGTAGCATTTTAATTTTCAAACTATTATATTGCATTTCCTTAAATCTATGTAAAAAACCTTGGTTGTCATGGAGATAGGAATATTGAATTGAGGGTTTGACTTTGGAAAAGAATTTAGAATTTCTCATATTGGAATCCATTTCTCTAGTTACTTATACGGGCCTAATTCTCATGTCCTTATCTCCCATAGACATTTAGACTTCTATCTCCCTTTTCACCTAGCACCCCAATTCCATGAACCCAACTTCTCTACTCACATATTCCTCTTTGGAATTTAGGGTTTTTGATAATATTCCACCTCTTTGAAAGTGTTAATGGGGTATATTGACCCCTATATCCCTATACCCCTATTTTATTACATCCTATAACCCTAGAATCTCATTCACTAGCATTGGGCATTTGGATTATTCTCTAATCAACCTTCAAACATGCATTTTCTAGATCCTCACCTTTAGGTGGGACTCTTCTGCATGGACCTATGACAAGTTTGAAAGAGGGGTTTAATCTATCATCATGATTCACTAGGGACACCCTTAATATCCTCAATTTAAATATGATAAAAGGTAGGATCACCATTTTTTGGGTGGTTTTAGCTTATGATATAATTTAGGCATCATATATTAGGTGATTGAGATGGAGGTTGTGTGTGGATTTTTGTAGATATTGTTAAGCTATTAGAATTCCTCCAAATATTTGGTTGGTGATACTCCTATGAAGGCTTACTTTGAAACTTTATTGTAACCATGGTTTTCTAAATAATAAATAAAGCTACTTTGGAGTGTTATGGTATATTATTTATGTTATGTTTAAATGTGTTTCTACTTTTTATATCTGTTAAACATTTAAATTTACACAACACCCTCCTCGTAATATTAGTGTAGGAAGAAATTCCATGTACCCTTCTTTCTTTCACTTTGGGCCCATGCTAAGCCTTCAACATCGATATCAGGTAGGAAAATTAATTAGCTTGGATAATCTTTTGGCAAGTTAATTAGGAACCACTAACCCTAGTTTGAGCACTTGTATTCAACTATTGAATCTAAGGACAAAACCCTTTGATTTTCTAAATCAATGAATCAATTCCCATTGGTTTCATAGAGTTTGGAGGATGAAAATCCTTGCCTTAGGGTGAATTCACAGCGAGGTTGCATCTACACTTCAAAGTAAAGAATTTCAATGGTTTGGGAGATGTTAGCATTTGGGTATTTTTAGAGTATATTTTTAATTATTGTAGAAGTAAACTTATGTAACCATTTTCAGGAAAAATATATTTGAATGATATATTTGGATGAAATATTCTTTTCCTATTAAACATGCAAATCTCTATTATATGTGTTTCATGTTTTCATTACTTTTACAATCTATTGCCAATAAATTTTGGTGGGTATATCAAATTTGAGCACTTGTATGAATGTTTTAGCTAAAGGTCATTACATCCTTTATATGTGTTTGGAATTTTAATTTATTATTTGTTGTATTTTTTCTCTTTATCCAAGGTTTTGTACTCCTTTCATGACCCCTCATCCTTTTCACCTTTTTATCTTTTTATTTCTTTCGTCAAACAATTTGATCAGACCTTATGTCTTAAACCTAGTGTAATAACCACCTTTGAGCTCCTAGTATCTCAAATTTTAAACCTTTTTTTGATTGGGAGCAACAACACTTACGTAACAAAACTTCCCCTTCATTGGTCCTAGAAAACTAAGCCTCCTCTAGCCTCAAGACTTCTCCTTGCCATTGAACATCAATAAGGGTTAATATCCGCATCCATCAGTCAAGTTAAAAATTTGACCATAATCTCATATAATTAGGAGATAGAGAGTGCACTAAGTTTTCATCTAAAATTCCCTCCAAAAAAATTTAAAACCCTCGAACCAAGCTCAATTTTTTATATCAAAACTAGAATTTCATCTTGAGAACTGTTACCTAATTTCACTACTAGCTCAATTAGGTAGAGCTCTTTGATTTTAAATTGAGAGAAAGGTACATTTACTAATCTTTCCTACATTACATTCAGGTGCACAAGCAGAAATCAAAAGATTACATTAATAGATTATTTCATTTATACAAGTGCATGTAACATAGGAAACATTTACACAAATCTTTTCTAAAAAAGTAATCTCTATTGATATTAAAAGTGTATATCGTCTCACACAAGCCGTGAGACTAACTTGTTCAATGCAAATGAAGAAAAGTATATACATTGATAGGTAAGAAAATAGAATGCACATATAAGGAAAGAGGCTAGTCATTTCCTGGGTGACTAGTTTGGTGTGTGTTGCCTTGCTTTGTCTTGCGCCTTGAGCTGCTTTGTGTCCTCCTTGGCTCCATATTGCTCCTAGTCCATGTATTTGAGTGATAAAATGTTGTTAGAGCAATGAAGGTCTCTCACATTACATGTACAAGCACCCATGAACATATAAACTGATCTACAAATGCATTAAACAAGTATACAAACTTTAGATATCCAAGAAAACAATAGGATCATCAAACACATCCAAAATATGCACATATCTTTCTAACTTGTTTGCTTCATGTGCAGGTATAGGAAAAGTAATGTTGCTATTTTAATTCATCTGATTATAGCATGTGGGGTAAAATGTGGCTCCTACAAGGGTTGAGCCCAACGTGCTATTTTTTTGTGTTTTGACAAGGTAAGCTTGTTAATCCTTTCATGACATTGTGATGCAATCGAGGATGAATCCATCATTCATAGCAGTGAGGTTGATGAATTCATTGGTATAAATGATAAATTGATGCTCAATGAGATCACAATGTCATAAAAAACTAAACAATGATACTCATCAAGTACAATGACAGAGAAAGTGCTATCAATAGTTTTACCAAAGCATGATGGTGTCAGTTCGAGGGAGCATGTTTGTGAGACAACATGAATGAGGAAAACCAAGATATGTACTATTCATGTTGGATTGTCAAGGATAATGGTCAAGTGAGCAACATTCTAAATAGTAGTATGAACAAAAAGCATAAATAACAGTGGATTTTGCAAGCCTCAATTAGCATCATATGGTATGCAAAGTATAGGAACAACATAGTTCCCTGGTCGATGAAAATGACATCTTTCCAAGTTCTAATGTATACAACAATGAATTATATAAAGCAACAAAATACAAATCATCAAAGATTGTTATTTCAGTTTCAACAAGCACAGTCACTGTGGCAGTGAACGTGTGAAATGAAAATTTTTTAGATAGAGTAAAGAGCCAGTCCTTCCCCAATGTATAGTCAAGTAATATGTTTTGCAAGAACATATTCATTAGTAAAATTTTTGGAAGGAACAACCTAGTTTCTTTGGCAAGATCTAAAATAAATTGATGCTATGAAGATTAGTCAGCATTTCCAGTTTCTAGTGCCATGTCAAAAGTCTAATACTTCATACTAAGATTCAAGATCATGTGTGACAATCAACATTGACAGTGGTTGTAGGTATCTACCTTGAGATAGAGAAAAATGATTAAATAATGGTGAAAAAAAATAGTGATACAAATACCATATGCAATCCAAGGGACAGTGAGAATGCTAATCTTGAAGTAGTCCTATCTAGCAACCTTGTCACATACTAATCAAGAGAAAGTGCTAGTGATTAGTTTCTTAGAGGAAAAATTCATAGACATATGGACTGTTTGAAGGAGTGCCATGACAAAGGATGATAGAAATCTCATTGGTGATAGTCCAAGAAATCATATGGCAATCTTTAGCAAGGTGTAGGTTTCCCAAATAGTCACAAGAGGATCACCATGATAGTGGCTTTAGTCATTTTTGACAAATCCTTTGTCAAAGGGACAAATGTATCATTCCAAAAGGTTGTAGAGAGCAACAACAATTTTGGAACTAATGGTAAGAACAAAATGCATAAACAAAGTGTATGGAAATCCACATGATAGCAGAGATGAAGTGTTCAAGGTATCTCATCATGTAAGACAGTCTAATGCTATCAAGAGAGGTTACTCATAAGGGTTAGTCATACAAAATGATTTTTGAAAGGAAAGCTATGAAAAAGGTTGAATATCATAGATGATGGAAATAATGGTTTCAATCGAGGCACAAATCCAAGTGTAAATTCTTGTGATCAATTAACAAATCCTTATACAAGGGGTTTCAAGAAGGAAGTGAAGTGACTTTTAGTCAAGGGATGACTACAATGATTAAAAGGTAATATGACATTGGTTTTTCGTGTTAAGAATTGGTAGGACAGTCCTCCTTATGTGATAGTCATCCAATAAGGTCAAAGAGCAGTGAATGCAAAGGGTGGCAGTCAAATGTGAAGCATTATTCATGTTCGAAGTGTGGAAGAGAGATAGTACTAAGCAGTCAAAAGGAGGGAAATAGGTACAAAAGAGAATTTTGTTGTTGCAATTGCATGCTCCTACATTTCTTGTCTGAAAAGTTATGGCCAAATGTTGGAAAAGATCACTAAACGCCCATTTAATGGACAAGCATTACAAACCCCATCTAAGAGTCATCCTTTGAGATAAGTTTTGGAGAAAATGCAGTATTGGTTGTATCTGTGGTAGCTTGCAATGCAGGACTTCCTAATCTTTCCTATAGAATGTCTTCAGTAAGAGTTGCTTCATTTTGAAATCCCTTCAATAGTAAGATTGTGGTAATGGAAATGTGAATACTAACAAGCTTTTTCATTCATGACCCTAAGGTTGTAGGAGAAACTGAGTCAAAACCCTATATTAAATTTAGGTTCAAGACTGCGGTGATCAAGGATGTAGGATGCATATGGTCACTCCAACTGACATAGAAATAATCTAAACTGAAATATAAAGTTGTTGAGAGTGTTTCATAGACCATAAACCCTCATACTGGTGGCAGGTTATTGGATACACAAAAGTCTCAGAGGTAGTAAAGAAGTTTCACAAAGAGCAGGACAGGAAATTAAGATGTATAATGCCATACTTTTCCAGACTTGGTTAGGATGAATTTACTTATGCCTTTGAAGATTTTGTTGCTTTTTTTTTTTTGTGTCGGCAACACATGTGGTATTGAAAGCACAAGGAAAATCCCATAAAGGAAAAGTGAAAAAGTGGATATCCAGAAGAGACAAAGGTTGTGGCATATAAAGAAGCTGTGAATAATGAACAAAATACACAATTTTTTTTTATCATTTTCCTACAGAGACCAAGCATAAAGGGAATATACAAATATGTTCACTATTTTTTGCACACACAGAACCATGATCCTCCATTTTAGAGCTCGAATGGAGAAAATTTTATATAGGAAAAGCAAAAGAAATGAAGGGTTTTGTGCAGATACAAAGCTTACCTAGCAGCTCGACCTCCATAAAAAAGTGTTTTCTAGATTTCTTGAAATTTTTCCATGAAAAGGCTCCAGATTGAAAACTCGTGTGGCGGCTGGGAGAAGAGCTCTCCAGAAAATCTAGAGAACATAAATGAAATGCCTTGTGCATTTTTTGCATATTTTGTTCTTTAGGGTTTTTTTACCCTAAGATGCCCATGGGATAAAGGTATTTTTTTACCTTTTGATTTAAAATTATAACATGTGAGCTATTGAACCCTTAGTCTTATATCTTATTTTTTCCCCTCTATATAGTGTAAGTATTTTAAGACTTGTAGCTTCTTTCTTTTATTTTTGCATATCATTTGAAGTTGTAGACATTAAGTCTTAAGTGATGTTTTATAAATCACTTAGGCTTTAGTGTTTTTTTAAGAAAATACAAAATTAAATGAAGGAGCCATTCATGCATTCTATCAAGGAGAATATGGATAAGCTTTGAGTTATGATTTACAAGTATATAGGGGAGGTTAAAGCAGTTTGCAAACATATGCCAAAGATATAGGAGCTATTTTTTGACTCAATTATGAAGATTGGAGAGCATATAGTGAGCTTCTTTTTGCTTTTGGAAGCATTTGAAGCAATTTTAGACTTTTTTCTTGTGCCTTTATGGTGGACATAGTCATGCCTTGACTTTTTCTACATGTTGGAGCTCATTTGTTGAAGATCTTGTTGCTAAAAAGTAGCCTTTTTGGAGGCATACGAGTTCATGGAGCTTCTAGACCCTTCTTTGGTGGAACTACTTGGAAGGATGGATATATTCTCATTTTAACTAATTTTGGAGTTAGTTTTGAGATTCTTCTTAGTGACTACTTACAGTCCTTTTGAGATTACAACATGCTTTGTAACTCGTTTTGGGTATGAAATACAATGAAAGCCTTGGGTGCCATTGATATGAAAATTTTCCTTCTTGTTTATTGCATTATTGTGTGTTCCCACATGATTGATCGAGTTATCTGTGAGATAGTATTCATTTCCTTTTAACTTTGTCTCATGAATTTGATGCCTTTATGCAAAATTTTGTTGTTGTAGGTTGCAGATTGTGTCATAGAATGCAAAATAACTTTTAGTAGTGGAGACAACTCCCTCCTTGAAGTTTGAAGTTTTAAGACATTTCTGTAAAGTACTTATGCAAAAACATGCAATAACAGATTGTGCAAGTTTGTTTCTCTGTCATTGCAAAAAAGTGTTTATAAGCTGAGTTTCATAATACTGTTTAGTTTGGTGTATCACCACAGTATTAGTTTTCAGTTTATGTACACTCCTTCTTATCCCTTTTCCTCAATAAAATCAATAGTTTCAGGTGACACCATAGGAAGCCGACCTTCTCTAGAGGTTGAATTCTTTTTACAAGATACCCATAGCTTTAGAGGTCTTCCCATGTTTCTCTGAATTGTTGAATTTCATATTCAATAGGACGCAAATTTTAGAAGAAAATAGTTTTGGCATGCCTGGTGGGACTGTTTGAATCAAGACAGTTTAAAGAATACATGTTATTGCTAGTTTTTGATATGTAACCAGTGAGTTTTAGCCTTTTAGAGGTTAACATCAGCATATAATGGCGACTCTGAGTTTGGGAAGTAGTAGAAGAGCCGGTGCATCATTGAGAATATCACAGTATTGAGAAATGTGGTGTTTCCCCTATATTATCATCCTTTGGAGGTGGTACAAAACAACACCATGGCGACTCCAACCTTATAACAGTTGGTTCCAGTAGTCTAGATACCTACAATTAGATCAGGTTTGTTGTCTAGGCTTGCTTTTGCTTCATGTTTAAACTTTGCAATGTTTAGTTATCAGCACTATAATGTATTTTCACCTCCATTCCATAAAAATTTGGCATATATGCCTTCTTACCAGCCATATATACACAGAACAACTTGTTGGTTTTATTCCAAGTGACCCTGCAACTATAGATTTCCAACACTCTCATCATGTTTCCCACTCTCTCACTCCTGCTCAATCTCATTATCAGCCAACATATTCCCATAATCAACCCCAACAAGAGTATAATTATTCACATAACCGGTCACAAGAGCACCCTTACCAAAATTTGTTGGATCTGATCCAAAAATTTGATCACATGTTGTGGGATCTGAGCCAAAGTATTGCCTATATGAAGATTAGTGATATTGGTAAGGTGTTCTCACATTTAAATGGGATGTTGGTTGACATCAAGAAGAAAAAAAAGATCATTATGCAACAAGAAGAAATGGCTGAACAAGCCTATTTTTATGATCACGAGAGAGTGGCAAAAAGAATGTAGTTTGAAGGTTTTGAAGGAGAGATAGCTGCTAAGGAGCGACAAATGAAGCTTTTGTCAACTCGGGTGCAAAGTAGTCAAGCTTATTTAGATTATCAATTCCAACTACATGAGGAGAGTTTTAAAAAGTGGAGAGCTGCTGCAAAACAAGAGAAAATTCAAACAACTCTTATTGTTTTAGAGCAGCCTATTCAAATAGAGGTTAGTAATTATAAATTCCTAGGTTTTAAGCAAAATGAGCCTATTGACCCTCTTGTAGTTGAGATTCCAAGTTTCATAATCCCTCATCCTTTAAGGATTGAGGAAAGTAATTAGTTACAATAGCCTAATATAGTAATAGAGCAACCCATTAATTAGGATACCTTACTCAACATGGAGGAGACTAGAAACATAAACTTGCTACATTTAGCTATGGAGCAATATAGATTAGAACAACAACAAAGGTTTGAACAAGAGAATACTTCTCAAGATGGATATTTCTTTGCTTTAGCTAATGATCCTCCTACTTCTGTTGGAATTGATCCAAATGTTTCAATAGTTCAGTCTAGACAGCAGGAGGAGAAATTGAAAGTGGCTAATCAACAAGAGCATTCTATAGCTTGGTTAGGTGAACTACCTTCTTTAATTGAGTATGGAAAAGAGGGGGTGATTCTACTCATATCAACAACTATTTCAGAACAAGAGGAAAAAATACAATTTGAGGAGTTGTTGGTTGATAAAAATAAGGGTGACAATAGAGCCCTAGACCATGAAGAAGAACATAAAACTAAACCTGAGATCATTTTCCAGGATATGAGTTTTGATAGTTTTGAGCATGTTATGGATGAAAAGGCTAATATTGAGCTTTATGAGGTGTGCAATGATATAATCAAGCATTTTTGTTCAAAATTAGATGACAAGGAATCATATTTGTTAGAGGAGCTTGGAACTCATGCTGAAATTCAATAGCAGGTTCACAAGTTTGAATAAGAAATTTTTCTTGAATTTGATTTGCAATGTCTTATCTAGTCAGATGAGCTTCCTTTCTACCGTAAAAAAGAGTTGGAAGTTGATATACCAGTTGAAAGTCTGTTTCAAGAGGCTACTTCATTGTTTGAACACTTGTCTACCTTCATTAAAGAAGAAAAGCCTATTTTGGAGTGTATCTCTTTGAGTGATAATGAGGATTTTAAAGTTAAACAAGCTGATTTTAAGATCTCTTCAAGAGTTGATAGCTTTGATGAGTTATTAGCTACCCTAGTGGAAGAGGATTGTCCACTCAATGTGGAGGAGTCAATATGGTAGGTTATTATGCAAGGTGAAGGTAATGTCGTTGTTTCTAAGCATTCAAATTATTTTCTTTCTAGTCCAATGTATAGAACAATAGTGAATGTGCAAGCATCCAACAATGAAAGCTCAAGCTTTGTCCTTTCAAGGGGCTGTCCTATAAGATATTTAGCCCAGATGGAGTCTAATAAAGTATCAATAGTTTATTTTTCACCCATGCATGAAGGTACAACTGAAGATAGTATCAAAGATGCGCTGGCAACTAGACAAGAGTATGTTCAACTCACTTATCCTCCTTTGAACAATAATTCATATGATCAGTTTGATGAGGTAAGTGAACTTGTTTACCTCTTTCAAGGGGAAGTGTATAATCTTGTTGAACTTTTCTCTATGTCCCCCCTATACTTAGTTGTCCTCAAGCATGTGAGTCACCATATTTTGAGAAGAAAGGGCAGCTACTTCAGTCTTCCTGTAGATGGTTTTGTTTAAATAGTTTTGTCTTGTTGTTAGGATAGAATAGGTTTCAGTCCTAGTTTTCATTCCCTAAGTGTTGTCCAACACAGTCAATAGTTTCCTTGCTGCATTTTTTGGTGTTTTAATAAGTACCCTAGTGTTCTAATCAATTTTGATGAGTTACAACCATGTGCAAAGTTGTTTTAGGTTTGTTTCTGAGTTTTCTATGTGACTTTGTGCCTAATGGAAAAGCCTAGGCAACTGGTCTCATGTTTAGCACACAAACATGCAGCAGATGTCACTGAAAATGTTACCTAATTTCACTACTAGCTCAATTAGGTAGAGCTCCTTGATTTTAAATTGAGAGAAAGGTACATTTCTTAATCTTTCCTACATTACATTCAGGTGCATAAGCAACAATCAAAAAATTACATTAATAGATTATTGCATTTATACAAATGCATGTAACATAGGAAAGATTTACATAAATCTTTTTTGAAAAAGTAATCTTTATTGATATCAAAAATGTATATTGTCTCACACAAGACATGAGACTAACTTGTTCAATGTAAATGAAGAAAAGAATATACATTGATAGGTAAGAAAATAGAATGCACATATAAGGAAAGAGGCCAGTCATTGCCTAGATGACTAGTTTGGTGTGTGTTGCCTCGCTTTGTCTTGCGCCTTGAGCTGATTTGTGTCCTCCTTGGCTCCATATTGCTCCTAGTTCTTGCATCTGAGTGGTAAAATGCTCTTAGAGCAATGAAGGTCTCTCACAGTACATGTACAAGCACCCATGAACCTATAAATTGATCTCCAAATGCATTAAACAAGCATGTAAACTTTAGATATCCAAGAAAACAACAGGATCATCAAACACATCCAAAATATGCACATATCTTTCTAACTTGTTTGCTTCATGTGTAGGTATAGGAAAAGTAATGTTGTTGTTTTAATTCATCTGATTACAACACGTGGGGTAAAATGTGGCTCCCACAAGGGTTGAGACAAGCGTGCTATCTTTTTGTGTTTTGATAGGATAAGCTTGCTAAGCCTTTCATGAAATTGTGATGCAATCGAGGATGAATCCATCATTCATAGCAATGAGGTTGATGAATTCATTGGTATAAATGATAAATTGATGCTCAATGAGATCACAGTGTCATAAAAAACTAAACAATGGTACTCATCAAATACAATGACAGAGAAAGTGCTATCAGTAGTTTTACCAAAGCATGATGGTGTTAGTTCAAGGGAGCATGTTTGTGAGACAACATGAATGAGGAAAACAGAGCTATGTACTATTCATTTTGGATTGTTAGGGATAATGGTCAAGTGAGCAGCATTCTACATAGTAGAATGAACAAAAAGCATAAATAACAGTGGATTTTGTAAGCCTCAATTAGCATCATATGGTATGCAAAGTACATGAACAATATAGTTTCCTGGTCGATGAAGATGCCATCTTTCCAAGTTCTAATGTATCCAACAATGAATTACATAAAGTAAGAAAATACAGATCATCAAAGACTATTATTTCAGTTTCAACAAGCACAACTACTTTGGCAATGAACATGTGAAATGAGAAAATTTCAGATAGAGTAAAGGGCCAGTCCTTGTCCAATCTATAGTCAAGTAATATGTTTTACAAGAACATATTCATGAGTAAAACTTTTGAAGGAACAACCTGGTTTCTTTGGCAGGATCTAAAATAAATTGATGCTATGAAGATTAGTCAGCATTTCCAGTTTCTAGTACCATGTCAAAAGTCTAATACTTCATACTAAGATTCAAGATCATGTGTGATAGTCAATATTGACAGTGGCTGTAGGTATCTACCTTGAGATAGAGAAAAATGAATAAATAATGGTGACAATCAATAGTGATGCAAATACCATGTGCAATCCAAGGGACAGTGAGAATGCTAATCTTGAAGTATCCCTATCTAGCAACCTTGTCAGATGCTAATCAAGAGCAAGTGCTATTGATTAGTTTCATAGAGGAAAAAGTCAGACATATGGACTGTTTGAAGGAGTTCCATGAAAAAGGATGATAGAAATCTCATCAAGGTGATAGTACAAGAAATCATATGGCAGTCTTTAGCAGGGTGTAGGTTTCCCAAATAGTCACAAGAGGATCACCATGATAGTGGCTTTAGTCATTTTTGACAAATCCTTTGTCAAAGAGACAAATGTATCATTCCAAAAGGTTGTAGAGAGCAGCAACAATTTTGGAACTAATGGTAAGAGAAAAATGCATAAACAAAGTGTATGGAAGACCACATGATAGCAAAGATGAAGTGTTCAAGGTATCTCATCATGTAAGACAGTCTAATGCTATCAAGAGAGGTTACTCATAAGGGTTAGTCATACAAAATGATTTTTGAAAGGAAAGATATGAAAAAGGTTGAATATCACATATGCTGACAATAATGGTTTCAATCCAGGAACAAATCCCAGTGTGAATTCCTATGATCAATTAACAAACCCTTATACAAGGGGTTTCAAGAAGGAAGTGAAGTGACTTTTAGTCAAGGGATGATTGCAATGATTAAAAGGCAATATGACAGTGGTTTTTTGTGTTAAGAATTGATAGGAAAGTCCTCCTTATGTGATAGTCATCCAACAAGGTTAGAGAGTAGTGAATGCAAAGGGTGGCAGTCAAATGTGAAGCATTATTCATGTTCGAAGTGTGGAAGAGAGATAGTACTAAGCAGTCAAAAGGAGGGTCACAGGTACAAAAGAGAATTTTGTTGTTGCAGTTGCATGCTCCTGCATTTCTTGTGTCAGAGGTTATGGCCAAATGTTTGAAAAGATCACTAAACACCCATTTAATGGACAAGAATTACAAGCCCCATCTCAGAATCATCCTCTAAGACAAATTTTGGAGCAAATGCAGTATTGGTTATATCTGTGGTAGCTTGCAATGCAGGAATTCCTAATTTTTCCTATAGGAATTTCTTCAGTAAGAGTTGCTTCATTTTAAAATCCCTTCAACAATAAGATTGTGGTAATGGAAATGTGAATACCATCAAGCTTCTT
Source organism: Sequoia sempervirens (assembly GCA_007258455.2). Taxonomy (NCBI): domain Eukaryota; kingdom Viridiplantae; phylum Streptophyta; class Pinopsida; order Cupressales; family Cupressaceae; genus Sequoia; species Sequoia sempervirens. The sequence goes on along the minus strand of VDFB02156487.1, from coordinate 28,651 downwards.
CGTTCATGACCCTAAGGTTGTAGGAGAAACTGATTCAAAACCCTATATTAAATTTAGGTTCAAGACTGTGGTGATCAAGCATGTAGGATGCATATGGTCACTCCAATTGACACAAAAATAATCTAAAATGGAAAATAAAGTTATTGAGAGTGTTTCACAGACCATAAACCCTCATACTGGTGGCAAGTTATTGGATACACAAAAGCCTCAGAGGTAGTAAAGAAGTTTCACAAAGAGCAGGACAAGAAATTAAGATGTATAATTCCATACTTTTCCAGACTTGGTTAGGATGTATCTGATTATGCCTTTGAAGATTTTGTTTCTTTTTTCTATGTCAACAACACATGTGGTATTGAAAGCACAAGTAAAATCCCAGAAAGAAAAAGTGCAAAAGTGGATATCGAGAAGAGACAAAGGTTGTGGCATATGAAGAAGATATGAATAATGAACAAAATACACAATTTTTTTATCATTTTCCTATAGAGAACGAGCATAAAGGGAATATACAAATATGTTCACTATTTTTTGCACACACAGAACCATGATCCTCCATTTTAGAGCTCAAATCGAGCAAATTTTATACAGGAAAAGCAAAAGAAATGAAGGTGTTTTGTGCAGATAGAAAGCTTACCCAATAGCTCGGCCTCCATAAAAAAATGTTTCATATTTCTTGAAATTTTTCCATGAAAAAGCTCCAGATTGAAAACTCCTGTGGTAGTTGGGAGAAGAGCTCTCCATAAAAGCTAGACAACATAAATGAAATGCCTTGTGCATTTTTTGCATATTTTGTTCTTTAGGGTTTTTTTACCCTAAGATGTCGATGGGATAAAAGTACTTTTTTTACATTTTGATTTAAAATTATAACATGTGAGCTATTGAACCCTTATTCTTATGCCTTGTTTTTTCCTCTCTATATAGTGTAAGTATTTTAATACTTGTAGCTTCTTTCTTTTATTTTTGCATATCATTTGAAGTTGTAGACATTAAGTCTTAAGTGATGTTTTATAAATCACTTAGGCTTAAGTGTTTTTACAAAAAAAAAAGCAAAATTAAATGAAGGAGCCACTCATGCATTTGATCAAGGAGAATACGGATAAGCTTTGAGTTATGATTTACAAGTATATAGGGGAGGTTAAAGCAGTTTGCAAACATATGCCAAAGATATAGGAGCTATTTTTTTACTCAATTATGAAGATTGGAGAGCATATAGGGAGCTTCTTTTTGCGTTTGGAAGCATTTGAAGCAATTTTAGGCATTTTTCTCATGCCTTTATGGTGGACATAGTCATGCCTTGACTTTTTATACATGTTGGAGCTCATTTGTTGAAGATCTTGTTGCTAAAATGTAGGCTTTTTGGAGGCATACAAGTTCATGGAGCTGCTAGATCATTCTTTGGTGGAACTACTTGGAAGGATGGATATATTCTCATTTTAACTAATTTTGGAGTTAGTTTTGAGATTCTTCTTAGTGACTACTTACAGTCCTTTGGAGATTACAACATGCTTTGTAACTCATTTTGGGTATGAAATACAGTGAAAGCCTTGGGTGCCATTGATATGAAATTTTTCCTTCTTGTTTATTGCATTATTGTTTGTTCCCACATGATTGATCGAGTTATCTATGAGATAGTATTCATTTCCTTTTAACTTTGTCTCATGAATTTGATGCCTTAATGCAAAAGTGTTTTGTTGTAGGTTGCAGATTGTGTCATAGAATGCAAAATAACTTTTAGCAGTGGAGATACCTCCCTCCTTGAAGTTCGAAGCTTTAAGACCTTTCTATGAAGTACTTATGCAAAAACATGCAATAATAGGTTGTGTAAGTTTGTTTCTCTGTCATTGCAAACAAGTGTTTATAAGTTGAGTTGAACATAGTCCTGTTTAGTTTGGTGCGTCACCATAGGATTAGTTTTCAGTTTATTTACACTCCTTATTTCTTTTCCTTAGTAAAATCAATAGTTTTAGGTGACACCATAGGAAGCTGACCTTCTCCGGAGGTTGACCTCTTTTTTACAATATACCCACAACTTTAGAGGTCTTCCCATGTTTCTCTGAATTATTGAATTTCATATTCAATAGGATACCCACAACTTTAATGACCTCTTCCCATGTTTCTTTGAATTGTTGAATTCCATATTCAACAGGGCACAAATTTTAGAAGAAAACAAGAACAACTCTTGAGGTATAGTTTCTAAAGATGTGAATGTGCATGATAAGTCATAGAAAAATTGTATAGTGTATTATATCTCATCTTATCCTTTTCAAAATAATTTTGAGTGTCACAATAGTTTCTATAGTCAAATCATTACATTATGGTAAAAATTTCTTGTGTTTTTACATAGGCTAGCTTAGGTTTTACATTATAATAGTTTGATATTCTCTATACTTTTTGTCTATGAACTATATAAAATTAATTTTAGGTAATCCCTCATCCCTCCTCAGCCAGTTACATCAACCTCCTATCATTTTTTGTCAACTTTTCCATCACACATCCCGTCCTAGCTCCATTGAAGCCCTAGGTCATCTTCGCTCTAATTTATTTGCATTTTTACTTCAAAAATAAAAATTATATTGCATGTTAGTCACATTTAGTTTCATTTCATATCTATATAAATTTAAGGTACAATTTGAAATTGTATTTCCCTCATTACCCATCAGCCTATCTCCATCACAAACCCTCTAATACCTAGCATTTTTTCCCTTGCATATCCCTCACAAAAATCATCATAATAATTGCAATTAACTTTTCAACCTTCCTTCCTCTAATACATTTCTATTTGTACTAATTTTTTCAAATTTGGTGTCCATTTGTGTTGTCTTTTTTATCTCCCAAGTCACTCTTTTTCAAATATTTTTACATTGCATTCTAGTTGCTAATATACATCTAACACTTCTTGTTTATATTTAGAATTAGTCAACTAATTTCCTTATGTAAGATTATTATCAGTATTTTTACTAGTATATTTGTGCCATGTGGATTTTTGTTTAAAAACTCACAAGGGGGTTAATTGAGTCAACCTCTTCTTTAAGCCTTTGTTTTGCAAGTGTTCTAATTGATATTTTATACTTTTTGGTGTATTTTCAAGTGTTTTGTGTGATGCAAAATTGTTCTCAAGGTGATTTCTAATAAAAAACCAAAGACATTTTTCTATTTGGGTTAGAGATGGTAGGTTTTTACCATTGACTATGTTTCGAATAGCTTCTTTAGTTGGAAAAGTAGGAGTGTCAGTTGTAGGTTTTGGAGGTGTTTAAGGCATAAGGGAACAATCCCTAATCTTGTGATCAAGAGACTAACATCTAACATTGAATGCATGTGATTGAAAGGTTAATGCAGGTGTTTTTTATGTAAAATGCAATCCACCTACTAAATCTCCATAGATTCCTTAAGCTCTAAGGTGTGATCCACTTCTACATGCATTCCTATGGGTTTGAGTTAATAAAAAAAATCTAGCTTGTGACAAATAAAACTCCCAAAGGTTGAATAGTTTATTCTAGGAAGGCACACATAAGAACACAAAGAATTGGAAGCTCCATCTGTGTAGGAAATTTAAGAGAGGCTTGTTCCAAGACTAATGAAGGGTACTCTCCTTATAATCTAAAACTCATCACAACAATAGAGAATTGCACAAAAAAAATGCAAGAAGGAAGCAAATACTTTATATTATCATTGGAATGAAAAAAAATGAAGTTACAACATTACAACTACCATCACATGGGCTTTCTGATTACATAAATCTACAAATTTGCAAATCGGAGTCACCATCTACGCTGCTCTGCCCACCCCCCCTATAACCTCCATTCACATCCTTTATCTAGAATGTGTAACCACCCTAAAATCTTCGAGAAATTGTAACCCCCACAAGAAGATATTTCAAAATTTTGTCCCAATTTGGTAACTTACAACTTCGTGGGGTCATAACTGTTGATCCGATCATTAGATTTTCAATTATAGTACCTCTTCAGAAAGCTCTCAAGAAGATGCATGTCCTAAGTACTATACATTGGATTTTTGCCAAATTTCAGGCACATATGGAGCCTCTAAGGGCCTCAAATTTGACTTCAAATATTTTAAGAGGATTTTTTAAAATTGAAATTTTAATATCTCACAAATGGAAAATGATATTGGAGTGATTTCTTCATTGTTGGCTTCAATTCACCATTCTGGAGGTGTGTGTAATATTTTGTATCCAACTGTGCATAAATGTAAACTTACTAAAAATAGTAACCCTACCAAATTTAGCCCTTATTGAAAAGAAACAACAATTTTTTGGGTGATGAAAGATTGCTCTTACACCCTAGATGCTCCTACATCAAAGACTTTGAAATCCTTGGTCCGATAAGATAACACTATTAAGATGTTTCTCATAAACCAATGACTAGACTAGTTGAGAAGCATATGAATCTACTAGAGGTTACTAGAAGAGAACAAGAAAAATCCATTGATAATCTATTCCTAACCCAACAAGCTTAATGTCATGGTGCTTGAGCCATGCATGTTTGACCTAAGTAATAAGGGAATAATTAGACAAGATATAACCATTATAATAAGAAACAATGAGACTATAATTCACATTCCAACTATAAACAGATTTAATAATATGTAAAGGAAAAACACCATTTTTTGAAGGAACCACCTCATCATAAATCTTCAAGACAAATGTATGTGATTGCTTGGGTATCACTTTGGTCACCACATGTAATAGCAATTGCAGAAAGCATGGTGTTGACCATTTGTAAGGCCCTAAACCATCCTAAGGGCTAAACCAAGAGTGAAATAATGAGAAAGTCCAACTAAGGTGGGATAAGAAGATGAAAATGAATGAACAATAAATCAAAATCTGTAACCTAAATAGATCATAAATTCACACAATTAAACCAAAAAAAACCTTACAAATTGTTAGTTTTAATTTAAAATCTTATAATTTTCTATTAATAAAAATTCAATTCTTTTAACAAAATAATAAATATTAGTCTTAATTTATTTTTTAAATAATAGATTTTAACAAAAATAATAATAATAATAATAAAAATAAATCAACAAATTTTATAATTTTATAATTTAATTGTATAAAATTTTATTAAAATTCAATAGAGGGGAGGATCCAGAGCATGTTTCAATAGTTGTGATGGTAGTTGTTTATATAATGTTCAATATTTTTATCAATATTGGATCAATAGTTGTGACTTTAAAGTTGTGAGTGTTGATGATGACTACCCATAATTAAACAAAATGTATTCCTTTGATGTAAAAAGCAACCAATCATGTGATTCCACATCAGTGCTCAATAAAACATGCTATGAATGCACAAGTATTGGTCTCACTATTTTTTTGGGCCTTTTTAGACACCTTGACAAAAAGCATGCTGATGTGGCATCATATTTGATGATGTGGCCCTGAAACCTTAGTTATAAGAAGGCGACTTGACAAGTAAACTGCTGTAAAAAATTGCGAGCAATTTGAAATTTCCACCTAAGATAATTAGAAGCGCAAAGGTAAGGTGCACAACTACTAGATCCTCTCCCCTATATAATTTTTAAATCAAACCCAATGACCCATTTTCCTCTTTTTCTTCCTCTTTTTCTTTTAGATAAGACACAACAAGTTGCTATTATCAAACGGCTTAAAAGCAGAGTTTCATACGTACACAACTTGTTTTCCTCTGTCTTTTTTAAAGGTCATGGCAGTTTGGCGTTTTCCCTGAAAAACTTGTTTTGCTTGATCAACGACAACACACAATACTTTTTTGTAACGCTTTATCTATTGCGATGCTTCACCTACATATTATCATTTATAACGTTTTGTCTGTGAATTTTCTAAGTTAGATGGTTTATTCAAACTTTTGACAAAGATTGTTCAACACGTTCCAACCATCTATGGAAATTGGCCAACTTTGAACTTTATTCTATTTTAACATTCAATCATATAGTTAATTCTAAACAAAAGAAATTCTGGAGTTTGTTTTTTCAAATAAAAATTGTATAATTTTAGAAATCAAATCTTGTTGAATCCAAAAAAATATATATTGTAAGGGATATTGGCTCATGTGCTGCTATCGAATAGTAAGTATCAAATAGTAAAACAATCTTTTTTTCTTTTTTTTGGGCAAAAATAAATAAAACTGGAAATTTTATATTGATCAAAATGAAACATTACATACTGTTTGAGCTTCGGCTCTTTCATACAGACATCAACGTATTGCTGTTACAACTTTTGACTCTTACAAACTGAGCTTCAGCTCTTAAACAGACAGAGACACCATTACAACTTCTTACAGCGCCGAGAGCTACTACTCCATGACAAACATCAACTTCGACCACTTTACAGCTCTGCGGAACTGAACTCTTCAGAAAGAATCTGAATAATAAAACAATCTTATAAATGATATAAAATCCTCCATCCAATAATATAAACTACTAACATAACATAACATACTATTTCTATTGAAAGTTGTACTATGATTCTCTTCTAGTGCTGTTGTATATTACTGTTCTATTCTGTTGCTTGAAGTTATTCAAGATGATGGGTCCCTCTTTCCATTCAAAATCTGTATTTCATAATGGTTGGTAACCATCATTAGATTTATAGATACCTTTCTTCCTTCACAAGCAGAAATACAAATGTAATTTGTGTCACTAGATCATAATTCTGTAAATGATGGCATGTAACTTAGAAGCGATTGATTTATACTTAAATAAATTATGCAGAGAATTATGATATTAACAATGGAAATGAAAGATAAAGCAATGGAATAAATAAAAGAACTTGCAACTATAATCTTCTCATTGAAGCATCGTGGTGGCCCTCCTTTGTTCTGTTCATACTTTTTAAGAATTTCTGTCGGGGAAACTTTGATGTTCTTGTGACATGATATATTTTCGTTAAAAAGAAAAAGAAAAGTAGTTTTTGTTGTTGTAGTAGTGTGTAAAAGACATATTTTTCAATTTGTTAAAAATGTGTATTACTTAATTTTAAATTTTGTATTGGATTGAACAAATTAATATTATTATTTTTAGTTTTGTATTATTCATTGAAATGTTCTTATGAGATCATATGGATAACGTTGAGAGTAAAGATGATCTTAATTTAGTATATGTGGACAAGAGTTAGAATGAGATGATTAGGCTTAGGATAGATTTTAACACATATTTGTTGGTTTTCAGGGTAGAGTTCAACATAATTCGGGTATTGTATATAAAAGAACTATATAAACTATTATGTCATTTAGTGAACTCTAATTCTTCACAACTCGTATGGTTGCATATTAAATTATATAATAACAATAATATAGTTTGATAAAAATAAGTTAATAAAATGTTGCACTAAATATTTAAGTAAAATTATAAATTGTAGCATTTAAGTTTCCTTGTGATGATAGAATAAAATTCTCTCAACTTAGTTTTTTGAATGTTATATTATATATTTTTTAGCATGTGAACTATTTTTTGAGAATTCTTGTTTGTCTATTTGTATTGGAATGTAATATTTAGATGTATCTCAATTATTATTAGATGCCCTCTTAGCTTAAAGGATGCATTCTTTATAACAAGAACAAAAAACAATGTTATATTTAAGTCCATAAGACAAGATACTATTAAATGCTTAAATATAGAAAGATATACAATACATGATCTCATTTGGAAATAACTATTGTTTACCCCAATATGGAGATAGAATAAGATTCCTTTTAAGTTTAGTTTTTAGATGTTCATATTGTAAGTTTTTGAGCATGTGAACTATTTTTTGAGATTGCTAGTTTATAAATTTGAATTGGAATTTAATATTTAGATGTCTCCTTAGCAAGTATTTGGATATTAAGGTATCTTCAAGGTTTCTTCAAATGGAGTAGTGATTAACACCTAAGTGATATATAATATATAGTTCATATATCTTTCATGATTGGCTTTAATAAATATTGATATATAATCACTATTCCTTTACATCTTGTCAAATTGGAAAGAATAATTTAATTTTTGATTATACCTCTTTTCTCATTTTTAGATCTTAGATTAGCAAAATATTTCAAGGATAATATCTTAGAATGAATAATACATACCCAAAGAAAGTAAAATGTATAGAATGTAAGAAGTGAAGTGTTCATTATTTTTTTAATAGGTTAGTGTACAAGGGTAGAACTTCTTGGATAATAGTTTACAATGGTTAAATTGAAGAATTAAATTGACTCTCATAAAAGTTATGGTCTTAGAATCAAATCATGTACATAATATCTTATCAATAACCATGTATAAAATAATAAAAAATAATTAAATAGATCCTTATACAATAAAATAGATTTTACTTTTATGATTCTATATAGTTATTGTTATTAACTATAGTGGTGGGATGTCTTGCATGACTATTTCAAGTACATCCTCTTGATTGGAAATTAAAAATATAGTATATTTGAGACAACAATAATGATTAATTATATTTTCTTAATTATAATAGTTTCCTTTGTCCTTACATATTTGGTTATAGAAAAAATACTTTATAATTCAATGAATTTAAAAAAAAAAGATAATCAAATACATAATGGTAGTTTTCTTTTTGTTGTGTTATATTTTTATGCAACTCTGGTTCAATTTCTTAAGCATATTTTTCATGAGATCTTATTAATGATATTATTTTGTCAAGTCAAGGGCATTTATTACTATATTATCCATCATAGACATATTCTTTTACAAGACTATTTGGATATCTAGAACCATCTAGTTTACATTGAATATGAACCTATATTCATATATTTTATGAGTCTATGAATGGGGAGCATTGACCCTCCATCCTTAGCTCATCCCACAATAATGGGTCCCAAACTTGAGACATCCTAATTTTGATCCAAAATCACATTTTTTAGAAAAAATAATGATTTAATCCTTGAGGGGTTCTATCTAAAGGGTTTTAATTGAAGAGGGTTAGATAATATCCTACTAGATCAAACCCTCTTGGATAGAACCCCTCCAATCTTATATCATGCCCACAATGGAGTCTTCTTCGCACTTATCAAAATGGTGACAAAAAACACTTTTTCTTTACCTTTTGAGGGATCAAATAAATTCATTTAGAAATTATGTTTTGTAAGTATGTAGCCCTTATTATAAGCTTTCCAAAAAGTATAATTTTAAATATTTTTAATTTTATTATTATATTAATTTTTATTTCTTGTGAATGTTGGTTTTTCACCAAACACCAAGGTATTTGTTTTACACATACATGAAAATAGAAAAATAGAGGAAAAAAGTGTGTACTAGGCTTTTTTTTTTGACAAAAGGCCAAGGCCTATATATATATTACTATATTCAATATAAAAGATTACAAAAAATTTGGCTATGAAAGTACTAGAATAAGCTTTAGGATATCAAGAACAACTTGAAGAAAACTAAGTTGTGGTTGCACAATATGACTTACAGAGATTGGAAACATGGTTTTACATGAAGCCAAAGAACTTACAAAAACCGATTTATGCCATCTACATACAATTTGGGGTTTTATAACAAAAACCAAAAACCAAAAACCATTTTCTTTAGCCACCTTATGATGAACTCAAACACTGCTACTCCTCCATGCGCAAGGTTGCAACCGAATTTTTTCCAAACTGCTCAGAAGAATCTTCAATATGAACCAGAGGTAGGAGAAAAGATGGGATTGGCACTCTTGCATTTACATGTGGATGGCACTCGTGGGATAATAGAAACTTGACAGCAAAAAACCTCTCCTTAAATCTTGCGTCCATTTGAAGACAAATATCATTGACATTATTATGAAGAGGAAAAGACATCTATATGAGTTGGAATAGTAAAAAATACCACTAGTATAACCATAAATGTTGCAATCATCTAGATCTCACAAAACACATATGCAATATGAAGAGGTTATTAAATATTTTCAAACCCTTTTTGATTCTCCAAATCATTCAAAACACAAGAGAATAGCATATGAGAATTTACAAGATTTTCTATGAAAATATCAATCTCTCAATTAGGAATCTAAGAACTTAGATTTCTCAAAACAAAATCTCTAATACAATATTAGAAATCTGAAATAGATTGAATAAGCCAAGGAACTTTTTAAGATAAATTCAAAGTTACATAAACCGAAAAAGCATAAACGATGCAAACCAAAACTCTAAGAGATATGCAATGTCAAGATGACAGAATTGCATTAAAAGCTTCCAAGATGAAAAATACAAGCTAGGTAGTGAGTTTATATAGAGCTAAGGAGAGGATGGAGGTGATAAATCAACCAATAAGAATTGACCACCAATAACCACCAACATTAAATAAAGTGATGAAAAATTAAATACTCCACCCTTAAAGGGTGGAGAAAACTCATCAATTTATCTCCTAGTTATTAAATGGTAAACTCACTTTATTACTCTAATCAAGCTTAATAAAAGTGTAGGAAAAACCTATAACTAAGGGAAAATAAATTATCGTAAAGGGAAATTAAAAACCTACACCAACAAAAAATGTTCTTACAATTTTATTTCTCTAAATTTGAAAGTATAAAAAACGTTGAATTTCACAAAGTAAATCACTTATAAATACTTCTATATTTTCTATCCAAACTTAGCTAGCACTTATCTAAAATAATTTAATCATTTCTTGGAATTTTGCATGGATTTCGATAATGAATATATGCTCACAATACAACCTATCTATACAAGCATGACTTTAAGATTGTAATCTATGTGCACCTTATTTAAATCAAGCTTTTAAATTTGCCAGCCTTAACATACAAGTGTCTTCATGCATGATGGGAAAGAGGGTTAATCACCATGTTTAGGATGTGTATGAGATAAGTAGGAGAAATTTTTTAAACTATGAAATCTTGAAATAACAAAAATAAATCTTTGAAAGTAATACCATCCCCGACAATGGTTCCAAAAAGGTAGAGTCCCTACTAATGTCCCTACTATGATGATGTTAGCAATGTATGTGCTTCCAAAGACTCAAACTACCTATATCATCCTAGCATAGGTGTTTACACATGCTAAAAAATCATAAACTGCATAATAGTAAAAGAAGTTTAATGTTGGCACTATTTCTATGAGTACCTACAACAAAAGATTGTGACTAGTTCACTATCAAGAAATGAATCCTAGAATTAACCAACACTGTTAATTACACCTACACTCTGGAGTACAATAGATTGAAGAAAACTAAAGCATGAATGTAAGACAATATTTTTTCATGAATTCATTCATAATTGTAACATAAGGAATGTAATTAAGATAACATGCATTCATGGAGTAACTACTACAACATAAATAAATGTATAGAAAATAAATTGGAGAACAGTTACCTTGAGTGGCCCTTTCTCAAGTGATTGTCTCCATGGGCTTAATCCAAATCTAGTTCCTCAAATTAATGTAATCATGAAAATAACTAAAAACAATTCATTGCATAGCTCAAAATATCACAATCTAAGATTTTGCTGAAATATCTTATTCATAAGATCATGAACATTGTCTGTGTGAAAACAAGAACTTTAACTGAAAGAATCTTATTTCTATATCTTCAATTGAATAATCAACCAACTTAACTAATTCCTTGACCACTGAACCATACATATAGGGACAGGGAGTTTATTAAAATAAGGACTCTAAACTAAAACATAAATTACCACTCCCTACATAATAGAGTGTGATAAATTATGACCAACTAAACTATAACTGAAAAAGGAAGAAGAGTCCAAATAGAGTTCTACATGACTTTGCTGCAACAAGAACTAGAACGTGTACTGTTGAAATAGTCACGTTAGACTCCCAACTATAATAGAGTTATTCTCCTTCAATTTCTTTATTAAATTTCATGATGATTCACAATCATCCTCAATATGTGCCTCCATTTCTGCATATGTTGTGCTCAGCTTATTCTAGAACCTCCCCTGCATTGCTATTTGGAAAATCCTTTGGTTGTGAGTTGTGCCTCCTAGTTGTTGTGGGCTATTGTCTACCTCCTCTGGCTCCTTGTCTACAAAGAGTTAGTTCATACAACATCTACACAATACTAATAACCATAGCTTAAGCATAGATATTCATTGCAACTAATACATATC
>VDFB02156487.1:0-16497 GCA_007258455.2 Sequoia sempervirens | reverse complement strand
AAGAGATAGATTCTCTAGTTAGGGTGGGAGGGAGAGACTTGAGAGAGGGAGAGTGGGTGGGAGGGAGAGACCCATGAGAGAGAGAGAGGGAGAGAGAGAGAGAGAGAGAGAGAGAGAGAGAGAGAGAGAGAGAGAGAGAGAGAGAGAGAGAGAGAGAGAGAGAGAGAGAGAGAGAAGGGGTGGAGAAAATACCTTAGAGAGAGAGAGAGAGTGTGTGTGTGTGTGTGTTCTCTAGTTAGGGTGGGAGGGAGATACTTGAGAAGAGGGGAGGGGGGAGGGGGGAGAGACCTGAGAGAGAGAGAGAGTTTTCTCTCATTAGGGTCGAAGGGAGAGACTTGAGAGAGGGAGACCTGAGAGAGAGAGATAGAGATAGAGGGAGTGAGAGATATACCTGAGAGAGAGAGAGTGTGAGAGATATACCTAGGAGAGAGAGGGGGGTGGGAGGGTTAGAAGGAGGGATAGAACTGAGAGAGAGGGGGTTGGACCTAAAGCCTAAGCCATAAACCATAAAGCCTAAACCCTAAATACTAAACCCTAAACCCTAAACCATAAATCCTAACCAAGAGAGAGAGATGGGGGAGGGAGAGAGTATATGAGAGAGTGAAATACAAAGGGAATGAGGAAGGTTGGGAGATTAAGAGAGAGGGAGAGAGGGAGGGAGAGTGAGAGGGAATGAGGGAGGGAGAGGTAGAGAGAAGTATATAGGGAAGGAGAGATAGAGAGGGGGGAGGAGGGAGGGAGAGAGATAGAGAGAAGTAGAGAGGGGATGAGGGAGGGATAGAGGGAGAGAAGAGTGTGATAAAGAGAATGAGAGAGAGAAGAGGGATGAAGGAAGGTGGAGAGATTGAGAGAGAGGAGAGGGACGGTGAGAGATAGGTAGAGAGGGATAGGTTAGATAGAGAGAAGTTGAGAAGGAAGGTGGTTGGGATGAAGGAAGAGAGGGGGGAGGGAGGGAGAGAGAGAGGTAGAGAGGAATAGGTTAGATAGAGTGAAGTAGAGAGGGAAGGTGGGTGGGAAGAAGGAAGAGAGAGAGAGGGGGAGATAGAGAAAATTAGAGAGGGAAGGAAGGAAGGAGGAAAGGAGGGAGGGATGGAGGGGGAGAGAGAGGTTAGATAGATAAGAGTATAGAGGGAAGGAGAGAGTGTGAGAGAGAGGTATAGAGCATAAGGGATAAAAAATGAGTGAGATAGAGAGAGAAAGATGATACAACTTGTTGATTACTGAAATTTGACCTCCTAATTATTGAAATTTGACATATTGATTACTAAAATTTGACTGTCTTAAATTTTTGAGATCTTCCAAAAACTAGAATTTGTATTATAACTCCTAGAGATCTGAAACCACTCTCAAACATCTTGAAACTATATACATGAAATATAACTTAAAGTATAAGAAAGTAAATGTCCATATGTAAATGTCAACTTATACTTAAATGTTTATTTCATGTATATAGTTTCCTTGAAAGATAACCAGAAAAAAGAGACAAGAAAAAGAGGAAAAAAAATTCAATGTAGACCAAAACACGAGTGCGTCGTTTTGAAAATATTTTTTTGATTTCAAAAAATGCATATTTTTTGAACTCAAAATGTGCACTTTTTTGAAATTTAAAGCATAACGCGATTGCATTATAATGCACTCACATTATGGCTTGGTAATGACCGATCCTAGGCTCGATCATTACCAAGCCATTACGTGAGAACGTTTTACTATAATGCGCGAGCATGTTTTCGCTATTTCAGGATGAAAAAGTAAATTGGCCACAAATTGGCTACCCATATTTTTGCACCCACCCAATGTGATAGTTATTGTATAGTTAATGTGTGGATATGTATTAGTTGCAATGAATATCTATGCTTAAGCTATGGTTATTAGTATTGTGTAGATGTTGTATGAACTAACTCTTTGTAGACAAGGAGCCAGAGGAGGTAGACAATAGCCCACAACAACTAGGAGGCACAACTCACAACCAAAGGATTTTCCAAATAGCAATGCAGGGGAGGTTCTAGAATAAGCTGAGCACAACATATGCAGAAATGGAGGCACATATTGAGGATGATTGTGAATCATCATGAAATTTAATAAAGAAATTGAAGGAGAATAACTCTATTATAGTTGGGAGTCTAACGTGACTATTTCAACAGTACACGTTCTAGTTCTTGTTGCAGCAAAGTCATGTAGAACTCTATTTGGACTCTTCTTCCTTTTTCAGTTATAGTTTAGTTGGTTAGAATTTATCACACTCTATTATGTAGGGAGTGGTAATTTATGTTTTAGTTTAAAGTCCTTATTTTAATAAACTCCCTGTCCCCATATGTATGGTTCAGTGGTCAAGGAATTAGTTAAGTTGGTTGATTATTCAATAGAAGATATAGCAATAAGATGCTTTCAATTAAAGTTCTTGTTTTCACACAGACAATGTTCATGATCTTATGAATAAGATATTTCAACAAAATCCTAGATTGTGATATTTTGAGTTATGCAATATATTGTTTTTAGTTATTTTCATGATTACATTAATCTGAGGAACTAGATTTGGATTAAGCCCATGGAGACAATCACTTGAGAAAGGGCCACTCAAGGTAACTGTTCTCCAATTTATTTTCTATACATTTATTTATGTTGTAGTAGTTACTCCATGAATGCATGTTATCTTAATTACATTCCTTATGTTACAATTATGAATGAATTCATGAAAAAATATTGTCTTACATTCATGCTTTAGTTTTCTTCAATCTATTGTACTCCAGAGTGTAGGTGTAATTAACAGTGTTGGTTAATTCTAGGATTCATTTCTTGATAGTGAACTAGTCACAATCTTTTGTTGTAGGTACTCATAGAAATAGTGCCAACATTAAACTTCTTTTACTATTATGCAGTTTATGATTTTTTAGCATGTGTAAACACCTATGCTAGGATGATATAGGTAGTTTGAGTCTTTGGAAGCACATACATTGCTAACATCATCATAGTAGGGACATTAGTAGGGACTCTACCTTTTTGGAACCATTGTCGGGGATGGTATTACTTTCAAAGATTTATTTTTGTTATTTCAAGATTTCATAGTTTAAAAAATTTCTCCTACTTATCTCATACACATCCTAAACATGGTGATTAACCCTCTTTCCCATCATGCATGAAGACACTTGTATGTTAAGGCTGGCAAATTTAAAAGCTTGATTTAAATAAGGTGCACATAGATTACAATCTTAAAGTCATGCTTGTATAGATAGGTTGTATTGTGAGCATATATTCATTATCGAAATCCATGCAAAATTCCAAGAAATGATTAAATTATTTTAGATAAGTGCTAGCTAAGTTTGGATAGAAAATATAGAAGTATTTATAAGTGATTTACTTTGTGAAATTCAACGTTTTTTATACTTTCAAATTTAGAGAAATAAAATTGTAAGAACATTTTTTGTTGGTGTAGGTTTTTAATTTCCCTTTACGATAATTTATTTTCCCTTAGTTATAGGTTTTTCCTACACTTTTATTAAGCTTGATTAGAGTAATAAAGTGAGTTTACCATTTAATAACTAGGAGATAAATTGATGAGTTTTCTCCACCCTTTAAGGGTGGAGTATTTAATTTTTCATCACTTTATTTAATGTTGGTGGTTATTGGTGGTCAATTCTTATTGGTTGATTTATCACCTCCATCCTCTCCTTAGCTCTATATAAACTCACTACCTAGCTTGTATTTTTCATCTTGGAAGCTTTTAATGCAATTCTGTCATCTTGACATTGCATATCTCTTAGAGTTTTGGTTTGCATCGTTTATGCTTTTTCGGTTTATGTAACTTTGAATTTATCTTAAAAAGTTCCTTGGCTTATTCAATCTATTTCAGATTTCTAATATTGTATTAGAGATTTTGTTTTGAGAAATCTAAGTTCTTAGATTCCTAATTGAGAGATTGATATTTTCATAGAAAATCTTGTAAATTCTCATATGCTATTCTCTTGTGTTTTGAATGATTTGGAGAATCAAAAAGGGTTTGAAAATATTTAATAACCTCTTCATATTGCATATGTGTTTTGTGAGATCTAGATGATTGCAACATTTATGGTTATACTAGTGGTATTTTTTACTATTCCAACTCATATAGATGTCTTTTCCTCTTCATAATAATGTCAATGATATTTGTCTTCAAATGGACGCAAGATTTAAGGAGAGGTTTTTTGCTGTCAAGTTTCTATTATCCCACGAGTGCCATCCACATGTAAATGCAAGAGTGCCAATCCCATCTTTTCTCCTACCTCTGGTTCATATTGAAGATTCTTCTGAGCAGTTTGGAAAAAATTCGGTTGCAACCTTGCGCATGGAGGAGTAGCAGTGTTTGAGTTCATCATAAGGTGGCTAAAGAAAATGGTTTTTGGTTTTTGGTTTTTGTTATAAAACCCCAAATTGTATGTAGATGGCATAAATCGGTTTTTGTAAGTTCTTTGGCTTCATGTAAAACCATGTTTCCAATCTCTGTAAGTCATATTGTGCAACCACAACTTAGTTTTCTTCAAGTTGTTCTTGATATCCTAAAGCTTATTCTAGTACTTTCATAGCCAAATTTTTTGTAATCTTTTATATTGAATATAGTAATATATATATAGGCCTTGGCCTTTTGTCAAAAAAAAAAGCCTAGTACACACTTTTTTCCTCTATTTTTCTATTTTCATGTATGTGTAAAACAAATACCTTGGTGTTTGGTGAAAAACCAACATTCACAAGAAATAAAAATTAATATAATAATAAAATTAAAAATATTTAAAATTATACTTTTTGGAAAGCTTATAATAAGGGCTACATACTTACAAAACATAATTTCTAAATGAATTTATTTGATCCCTCAAAAGGTAAAGAAAAAGTGTTTTTTGTCACCATTTTGATAAGTGCGAAGAAGACTCCATTGTGGGCATGATATAAGATTGGAGGGGTTCTATCCAAGAGGGTTTGATCTAGTAGGATATTATCTAACCCTCTTCAATTAAAACCCTTTAGATAGAACCCCTCAAGGATTAAATCATTATTTTTTCTAAAAAATGTGATTTTGGATCAAAATTAGGATGTCTCAAGTTTGGGACCCATTATTGTGGGATGAGCTAAGGATGGAGGGTCAATGCTCCCCATTCATAGACTCATAAAATATATGAATATAGGTTCATATTCAATGTAAACTAGATGGTTCTAGATATCCAAATAGTCTTGTAAAAGAATATGTCTATGATGGATAATATAGTAATAAATGCCCTTGACTTGACAAAATAATATCATTAATAAGATCTCATGAAAAATATGCTTAAGAAATTGAACCAGAGTTGCATAAAAATATAACACAACAAAAAGAAAACTACCATTATGTATTTGATTATCTTTTTTTTTTAAATTCATTGAATTATAAAGTATTTTTTCTATAACCAAATATGTAAGGACAAAGGAAACTATTATAATTAAGAAAATATAATTAATCATTATTGTTGTCTCAAATATACTATATTTTTAATTTCCAATCAAGAGGATGTACTTGAAATAGTCATGCAAGACATCCCACCACTATAGTTAATAACAATAACTATATAGAATCATAAAAGTAAAATCTATTTTATTGTATAAGGATCTATTTAATTATTTTTTATTATTTTATACATGGTTATTGATAAGATATTATGTACATGATTTGATTCTAAGACCATAACTTTTATGAGAGTCAATTTAATTCTTCAATTTAACCATTGTAAACTATTATCCAAGAAGTTCTACCCTTGTACACTAACCTATTAAAAAAATAATGAACACTTCACTTCTTACATTCTATACATTTTACTTTCTTTGGGTATGTATTATTCATTCTAAGATATTATCCTTGAAATATTTTGTTAATCTAAGATCTAAAAATGAGAAAAGAGGTATAATCAAAAATTAAATTATTCTTTCCCATTTGACAAGATGTAAAGGAATAGTGATTATATATCGATATATATTAAAGCCAATCATGAAAGATATATGAACTATATATTACATATCACTTAGGTGTTAATCACTACTCCATTTGAAGAAACCTTGAAGATACCTTAATATCCAAATACTTGTTAGGGAGAAATCTAAATATTAAATTCCAATTCAAATTTATAAGCTGGCAATCTCAAAAAATAGTTCACATGCTCAAAAACTTACAATATGAACATCTAAAAACTAAACTTAAAGGAATCTTATTCTATCTCCATATTGGGGTAAACAATAGTTATTTCCAAATGAGATCATGCATTGTATATCTTTTTGTATTTAAGCATTTAATAGTATCTTGTCGTATGGACTTAAATATAACATTATTTTTTGTTCTTGTTCTAAAGAATACATCCTTTAAGCTAAGAGGGCATCTAATAATAATTGAGATACATCTAAACATTACATTCCAATACAAATAGACAAATAAGAATTCTCAAAAAATAGTTCACATGCTAAAAAAAATATAATATAACATTAAAAAAAATTAAAGTTGAGAGAATCTTATTCTATCATCACAAGGAAACTTAAATGCCACAATTTATAATTTTACTTAAATATATAGTGCAACATTTTATTAACTTATTTTTATCAAACTATATTATTGTTATTATATAATTTAATATGCAACCATATGAGTTGTGAAGAATTAGAGTTCACTAAATGACATAATAGTTTATATAGCTCTTTTATTTACAATACCCGAATTATGTTGAACTCTACCCTAAAAACCAACAAATATGTGTTAAAATCTATCCTAACCCTAATCATCTCATTCTAACTCTTGTCCATATATACTAAATTAAGATAATCTTTACTCTCAACATTATCCATATGATCTCATAAGAACATTTCAATGAATAATACAAAACTAAGAATAATAATATTAATTAGTTCAATCCAATACAAAATTTAAAATTAAGTAATACACATTTTGAACAAATTGAAAAATATGTCTTTTACACACTACAACAACAAAAACTACTTTTCTTTTTCTTTTTAACGAAAATATATCATGTCACAAGAGCATCAAAGTTTCCCCGACAGAAATTCTTAAAAAGTATGAACAGAACAAAGGAGGACCACCACGATGCTTGAATGAGAAGATTATAGTTGCAAGTTCTTTTATTTATTCCATTGCTTTATCTTTCATTTCCATTGTTAATATCAGAATTCTCTGCATAATTTATTTAAGTATAAATCAATCGCTTCTAAGTTACATGCCATCATTTTACAGAATTATGATCTAGTGACACAAATTACATTTGTATTTCTGCTTGTGAAGGAAGCAAGGTACCTATAAATCTAATGATGGTTACCAACCATTATGAAATACAGATTTTGAATGGAAAGAGGGGCCCATCATCTTGAAGAACTTCAAGCTACAGAATAGAACAGTAATATACAACAGCACTAGAAGAGAATCATAGTACAAATTTCTATTGAAATAGTATGTTATGTTATGTTATGTTAGTAGTTTATATTATTGGATGGAGGATTTTATATCATTTATAAGATTGTTTTATTAATCAGATTCTTTCTGAAGAGTGCAGTTCCGCAGAGCTGTAAAGTGGTCGAAGTTGATGTTTGTCATGGAGTAGTAGCTCTCGGCGCTGTAAGAAGTTGTAATGGTGTCTCTGTCTGTTTAAGAGCTGAAGCTCAGTTTGTAAGAGTCAAAAGTTGTAACAGCAATACGTTGATGTCTGTATGAAAGAGCCGAAGCTCAAACAGTATGTAATGTTTCATTTTGATCAATATAAAATTTCCAGTTTTATTTATTTTTGCCCAAAAAAAAGAAAAAAAGATTGTTTTACTATTTGATACTTACTATTCAATAGAGACACATGAGCCAATATCTCTTACAATATATATATTTTTGGATTCAACAAGATTTGATCTCTAAAATTATACAATTTTTATTTGAAAAAATAAACCCCAGAATTTCTTTCGAATAAAGTTCAAAGTTGGCCAATTTCCATAGATGGTTGGAACGTGTTGAACAATCTTTGTCCAAAGTTTGAATAAACCATCTAACTTAGAAAATTCACAGAAAAAACGTTATAAATGATAATATGTAGGTGAACCATCGCAATAGATAAAGCGTTACAAAAAAGTATTGTGTGTTGTCGTTGATCAAGCAAAACAAGTTTTTCAGGGAAAACGCCAAACTGCCATGACCTTTAAAAAAGATAGAGGAAAACAAGTTGTGTACGTATGAAACTCTGCTTTTAAGCCGTTTTAAAGGCATTTTTGTGGTTAACGGGTTACATAATCTGTGCCCAGCGTTTGATAATAGCAACTTGTTCTGTCTTATCTAAAAGAAAAAGAGGAAAATGGGTCATTGGGTTTGATTTAAAAATTATATAGGAGAGAGGATCTAGTAGTTGTGCACCTTAACTTCGCGCTTCTAATTATTCTACGTGGAAATTTCAAATCACTCCCAATTTTTTACAGCAGTTTACTTGTCAAGTCCCCTGCTTATAACTAAGGTTTTAGGGCCACATCATCAAATATGATGCCACATCAGCATGCTTTTTGTCAAGGTGTCCAAAAAGGCCCAAAAAAACAGTGAGACCAATACTTGTGCATTCACAGCATGTTTTACTGAGCGCTGATGTCGAATCACATGATTGGTTGCTTTTTAGATCAAAGGAATACAATTTGTTTAATTATGGGTAGTCATCATCAACACTCACAACTTTAAAGTCACAACTATTGATCCAATATTGATAAAAATATTGAACATTATATAAACAACTACTATCACAACTATTGAAACATGCTCAGGTACTCTTGATCCTCTCCTCTATTGAATTTTAATAAAATATTATACAATTAAATTATAAAATTATAAAATTTAATGATTTATTTTTATTATTATTATTATTATTTTTTGTTAAAATCTATTATTTAAAAAATAAATTAAGACTAATATTTATTATTTTGTTAAAAGAATTGAATTTTTATTAATAGAAAATTATAAGATTTTAAATTAAAACTAACAATTTGTAAGGTTTTTTTTGGTTTAATTGTGTGAATTTATGATCTATTTAGGTTAGAGATTTTGATTTATTGTTCATTCATTTTCATCTTCTTATCCCACCTTAGTTGGACTTTCTCATTATTTCACTCTTGGTTTAGCCCTTAGGATGGTTTAGGGCCTTACAAATGGCCAACACCATGCTTTTTGCAATTGCTATTACATGTGGTGACCAAAGTGATACCCAAGCAATCATATACATTTGTCTTGAAGATTTATGATGAGGTGGTTCCTTCAAAAAATGGTGTTTTGCCTTTACATATTATTAAATCTGTTTATAGTTGGAATGTGAATTATAGTCTCATTGTTTCTTATTATAATGGTTATATCTTGTCTAATTATTCCCTTATTACTTAGGTCAAGCACCATGACATTAAGCTTGTTGGGTTAGGAATAGATTATCAATGGATTTTTCTTGTTCTCTTCTAGTAACCTCTAGTAGATTCACATGCTTCTCAACTAGTCTAGTCATTGGTTTATGAGAAACATCTTACTGGTGTTATCTTATTGGACCAAGGATTTCAAAGTCTTTGATGTAAGAGCATCTAGGGTGTAAGAGCAATCTTGCATCACCCAAAAAAATGTTGTTTCTTTTCAATAAGGGCTAAATTTGGTAGGGTTACTTTTTTTAGTAAGTTTACATTTATTCACGGTTGGATACAAAATATTACACACACCTCCAGAATGGTGAATTGAAGCCAACAATGAAGAAATCACTTCAATATCATTTGTCATTTGTGAGATATTAAAATTTCAATTTTCAAAAATCCTCTTAAAATATTTGAAGTCAAATTTGAGGCCCTTAGAGGCTCCATATGTGTTTGAAATTTGGAGAAAATCCAATGTATAGGACTTAGAGGACATGCATCTTCTTGAGAGCTTTCTGAAGAGGTATTATAATTGAAAATACAACGGTTGGATCAAAACTTATGACCCCACGAAGTTGTACTACCAAATTGGGACAAAATTTTGAAATATCTTCTTGTGGGGGTTACACTTTCTAGAAGATTATAGGGTGGTTACACATTCTAGATAAAGGATGGGAATGGAGGTTATAGGGGGGTGGGCAGAGCAGGGCTCCGATTTGCAAATTTGCAGATTTATGTAATCAGAAAGCCCATGTGATGGTAGTTGTAATGTTGTAACTTCATTTTTTTTATTCCAATGATAATATAAAGTATTTGCTTCCTTCTTACATTTTTTTTGTGCAATTCTCTATTGTTGAGATGAGTTTTAGATTATAAGGAGAGTACCCTTCATTATTCTTGGAACAAGCCTCTCTTAAATTTCCTACACAGATGGAGCTTCCAATTCTTTGTGTTCTTATCTGTGCCTTCCTAGAATAAACTATTCAGCCTTTGGGAGGTTTTATTTGTCACAAGCTAGATTTTTTTTTAACTCAAACCCATAGGCATGAATGTAGAAGTGGATCACACCTTAGAGCTTAAGGAATCTATGGAGATTTAGTAGGTGGATTACATTTTACATAAAAATCACCTACATTAACCTTTCAATCACATGCATTCAATGTTAGATGTTAGTCTCTTGATCACAAGATTAGGGATTGTTCCCTTATGCCTTAAACACCTCCAAAACCTACAACTAACACTCCTACTTTGCCACCTAAAGAAGCTATTCGGAACACAGTCAATGGTAAAAACCTACCATCTCTAACCCAAATAGAAAAATGTCTTTGGTTTTTATTAGAAATCACCTTGAGAAAATTTTTACATCATTTAAAACACTTGCAAATACACCAAAAAGTATAAAATATCAATACGAACAGTTGCAAAACAAAGGCTTAAAGAAGAGGTTGACTCAATTAACCCCCTTGTGATTTTTTAAATAAAATTCCACATGGCACAAATATACTAGTAAAAATACTTATAATAATCTTACATAAGGAAATTAGTTGACTAATTCTAAATAGAAACAAGAAGACCTAGATGTATATTAGCAACTAGAATGCAATGTAAAAATATTTGACAAAGAGTGACTTGGGAGATTAAAAAAAGACAACACAAATGGACACCAAATTTGAAAAAAGTAGTACAAATCGAAATGTATTAGAGGTAGGAAGGTTGAAAAGTTAATTGCAATTATTATGATGATTTTTGTGAGGGATATGCAAGGAAAAAAATGCTAGGTATTAGAGGGTTTGTGATGGAGATAAGCTAATGGGTAATGAGGGAAATAAAATTTCAAATTGTACCTTAAATTTATACAGATATGAAATGAAACTAAATGTGACTAACATGCAATATAATTTTTATTTTTTAAGTAAAAAAGCAAATAAATTAGAGTGAAGATAACCTAGGGCTTCAATCGAGCTAGGACGGGATGTGTGGTGGAAAAGATGACAAAAACTAATAGGGGGTTGATGTAAATGGTTGAGGAGGGATGAGGGATTACCTAAAATTAATTTTATATAGAATAGACAAAAAGTATAGAGAATATCAAACTATTATAATGTAAAACCTAAGCTAGCCTATGTAAAAAGACAAGAAATTTTTACCATAATGTAATGATTTGACTATAGAGACTATTGTGACACTCAAAATTATTTTGAAAAGGATAAGATGAGATATAATACACTATAAAACTTTTCTATGACTTATCATGCACTCACTTCTTTAGAAACTATAGCTCAAGAGTTGTTCTTGTTTTCTTCTGCAATTTGTGCCCTGTTGAATTTGAAATTCAACAATTCAAAGAAACATGGGAAGAGGTCTCTAAAGTTGTGGGTATCCTGTTGAATATGAAACTCAACAATTCAAAGAAACATGGGAAGACCTCTAAAGCTGTGGGTATATTGTAAAAAGAGGTCAACCTCCGAAGAAGGCCGGCTTCCTATGGTGTCACCTAAAACTATTGATTTTACTGAGGAAAAGGGATAAGAAGGAGTGTACATAAACTAAAAAACTAATCCTATGGTGATGCACTGAACTAAACAAGACTATGTTCAACTCAGCTTATAAACACTTGTTTGCAATGATAGAGAAACAAACTTGCACAACCTATTTGCATGTTTTTGCATAAGTACTTTCAAAAAGGTCTTACACTTCAAACTTCAAGGAGGGAGGTATCTCCACTGCTAAAAGTTATTTTTCATTCTATGACACAATGTATAACCTGCAACAAAACACTTTTGCATAAAGGCATCAAATTCATGAGACAAATTTAAAAGGAAATGAATACTATCTCACGGATAACTCGATCAATCATGTGGGAACACACAATAATGCAATAAACAAGAAGGAAAAATTTCATATCAATGGCACCCAAGGCTTTCACTATATTTCATACCCAAAATGAGTTACAAAGCATGTTGTAATCTCCAAAGGACTGTAAGTAGTCACTAAGAAGAAAAATACATCTCAGAACTAACTCCAAAATGAGTTAAAATGAGAATATATCCATCCTTCCAAGTAGTTCCACCAAACAAGGATCTAGAAGCTCAATGAACTAGTATGCCTCCAAAAAGCCTATTTTTTAGCAACAAGATCTTCAACAAATGAGTTCCAACATGTAGAAAAAGTCAAGGCATGACTATGTCCACCATAAAGGCAAGAGAAAAATGCCTAAAATTGCTTTAATTGCTTCCAAAAGCAAAAATAAGCTCCCTATATGCTCTCCAATCTTCATAATTGAGTCAAAAAATAGCTCCTATATCTTTGGCATATATTTGTAAATTGCTTTAGCCTCCCCTATATACTTTTAAATCATAACTCAAAGCTTATCCATGTTCTCCTTGATCGAATGCATGAGTGGCTCCTTCATTTAATTTTGCATTTAAAAAAAAAACACTTAAGCCTAAGTGATTTATAAAACATCACTTAAGACTTAATGTCTACAACTTCAAATGATATGCAAAAATAAAAGAAAGAAGCTACAAGTCTTAAAAGACTTACACTATATAGAGGGGAAAAAACAAGGCATAAGACTAAGGGTTCAATAGCTCACATGTTATAATTTTAAATCAAAATGTAAAAAAAAAATACTTTTATCCCATCAACATCTTAGGGTAAAAAAACCCTAAAGAACAAAATATGCAAAAAATGCACAAGGCATTTCATTTCTGTTGTCTAGCTTTTTTGGAGAGCTCTTCTCCCAACTGCCACAAGAGTTTTCAATCTGGAGCTTTTTCATGGAAAAATTTCAAGAAATATGAAACATTTTTTTATGGAGGTCGAGCTACTGGGTAAGCTTTCTATCTACACAAAACACCTTCATTTCTTTTTCTTTTCCTATATAAAATTTGCTCCACTCAAGCTCTAAAATGGAGGACCATGGTTCTGTGTGTGCAGAAAATGGTGAACATATTTGTATATTCCCTTTATGCTTGATCTATATAGGAAAATGATAAAAAAAATTGTGTATTTTGTTCATTATTCATATCTTCTTCATGTGCCACAACCTTTGTCTCTTTTGGATATCCACTTTTGCAATTTTTATTTCTGGGATTTTCCTTGTGCTTTCAATACCACATGTGCTACTGACATAGAAAAAAGCAAAAAAATCTTCAAAGCCACAATCAAATTCATCCTAACCAAGTCTAGAAAAGTATGGCATTATACATCTTAATTTCTTGTCCTGCTCTTTGTGAAACTTCTTTACTACCTCTGAGGATTTTGTGTATCCAATAACTTGCCACCAGTATGAGGGTTTATGGTATGTGAAACACTCTCAATAACTTTATTTTCCATTTTAGATTATTTTTGTGTCAGTTGGAGTGACCATATGCATCCTACATGCTTGATCACCACATTCTTGAACCTAAATTTAATATAGGGTTTTGACTTAGTCTCTCCTACAACCTTAGGGTCATGAACGAAGAAGCTTGTTGGTATTCACATTTCCATTACCACAATCTTATTGTTGAAGGGATCTTAAAATGAAGCAACTCTTACTGAAGAAATTCCTATAGGAAAGATTAGGAAGTTCTACATTGCAATCTACCACAGATGCAATGAATACTGCATTTTCTCCTAAATTTATCTCAAAGGATGACTCTGAGATGGGGCTTGTAATGCTTGTCCATTAAATGGGTGTTTAGTGATCTTTTCCAACATTTGGCCATAACCTCTGACACAAGAAATGTAGGAGCATGCAACTACAACAACAAAATTCTCTTTTGTACCTGTGACCCTCCTTTTGACTGCTCAGTACTATCTCTCTTCCACACTTCGAACATGAATAATGCTTCACATTTGACTGCCACCCTTTGCATTCACTACTCTCTAACCTTGTTGGATGACTATCACATAAGGAGGACTTTCCTATCAATTCTTAACACAAAAAACCATTGTCATATTGCCTTTTAATCATTGCAATCATCCCTTGACTAAAAGTCACTTCACTTCCTTCTTGAAACCCCTTGTATAAGGATTTGTTAATGGATCACCTGAATTTACACTTGGATTTGTGCTTGGATTGAAACCATTATTGCCAGCATCTACGATATTCAACCTTTTTCATATATTTCCTTTCAAAAATCATTTTGTATGACTAACCCTTATGAGTAACCTCTCTTGATAGCATTAGACTGTCTTACATGGTGAGATACCTTGAACACTTCATCTCTGCTATCATGTGGACTTCCATACACTTTTTTTATGCATTTTTCTCTTACCATTAGTTCCAAAATTGTTGTTGCTCTCTACAACCCTTTGGAATGATACATTTGTCTCTTTGACAAAGGATTTTTCAAAAATGACTAAAGCCACTATGATGGTGATCCTACTGTGACTATTTGGGAAACCTACACCTTGCTTAAGACTACCATATGATTTCTTGGACTATCACCAATGAGATTTCTATCATCCTTTGTCATGGAAGTCCTTCAAACAGTCCATATGTCTATGACTTTTTCCTCTAATAAACTAATCACTAGCACTTGCTCTTGATTAGCATGTGACAAGGTTGCTAGATAGGGATACTTCAAGATTAGCATTCTCGCTGTCCCTTGAATTGCACATGGTATTTGCATCACTACTGATTGTCACCATTATTTATTCATTTTGCTCTATCTCAAGGTAGATACCTACAACCACTGTCAATATTGACTGTCACACATGATCTTGAATCTTAGTATGAAGTATTAGACTTTTGACATGGCACTAGAAACTGGAAATGCTGACTAATCTTCATAGCATCAATTTATTTTAGATCCTGCCAAAAAAACCATGCTGTTCCTTCCAAAAGTTTTACTCATGAATATGTTCTTGCAAAACATATTACTTGACTATAGATTGGACAAGGACTGGCCCTTTACTCTATCTGAAATTTTGTCATTTCACATGTTCATTGCCACAGTGGCTGTGCTTGTTGAAATTGAAATAATAGTCTTTGATGATCTATATTTTCTTACTTTATGTAATTCATTGTTGGATACATTAGAACTTGGAAAGATGTCACCTTCATCGACCAGGAAACTATGTTGTTCCTCTACTTTGCATACCATATGATGCTAATTGAGGCTTGCAAAATCCACTGTTATTTATGCTTTTTGTTCATGCTACTATCTAGAATGCTTCTCACTTGACCATTATCCCTAACAATCCAAAATGAACAGTACATAGCTCTATTTTCCTCATTCATGTTGTCTCACAAACATGCTCCCTTGAACTGACACCATCATGCTTTGTTAAAACTACTAATAGCACTTTCTTTGTCATTGTATTTGATGAGTACCATTGTTTAGTTTTTTATGACACTGTGATCTCATTGAGCATCAATTTATCATTTATACCAATGAATTCATCAACCTCACTGCTATGAATGATGGATTCATCCTCGATTGCATCATAATGCCATGAAAGGCTTAGCTAGCTTATCCTATCAAAACACAAAAAGATAGCACGCTTGTCTCAACCCTTGTGGGAGCCACATTTTACCCCACGTGTTGTAATCACATGAATTAAAACAACAACATTACTTTTCCTATACCTACACATGAAGCAAACAAGTTAGAAAGATATGTGCATATTTTGGATGTGTTTGATGATTCTATTTTTTTCTTGGATATATAAAGTTTGCATGCTTGTTTAATGCATTTGGAGATCAATTTATATGTTCATGGGTGCTTTTACATGTAATGTGAGAGATCTTCATTGCTCTAAGAGCATTTTATCACTCAGATGCAAGAACTAGAAGCAATATGGAGCCAAGGAGGACACAAATCAGCTCAAGGCGCAAGACAAAGCGAGGCAACACACACCAAACCAGTCATTCAGGCAATGACTGGCCTCTTTCCTTATATATGCATTCTATTTTCTTACTTATCAATGTATATTATTTTCTTCATTTACATTGAACAAGTTAGTCTCATGTCTTGTGTGAGACAATATACACTTTTAATATCAATAAAGATTACATTTTCAGAAAAGATTTATGTAAATATTTCCTATGTTACATGCACTTGTATAAATGCAATAATCTATTAATGTAATTTTTTGATTGTT
>VDFB02156486.1:0-19932 GCA_007258455.2 Sequoia sempervirens | reverse complement strand
AAAGGACTTTTGAGGGTTTGAAGCCATTTTATTGTCTGCTTCTTAAGATTCGTAATACTTGTTCTTGAAAATACCATGTGGATTTTTCAATGTACCATGAGCTATTATGATACATCCATTCTACTTTGCATACTAATGAAATGTTGCAGAGTGTGGTGCAATGCATCTTCCTAAATCATCAAGGACTGCTGATCATTTTATGTTCTGATACACAGTCTTGTCAAAAGTTTGTCTCAACATTTTTCATGAGATTTCTCAACATGAATTTGGAAAGAAGCTTGTTGAGAAAAGAGATATGAGATAGTCAAATATACTTGGTAAAAGTGGAGGTTCAAGGTTCTAGATGTGAGTTGGTTACAAAAAGAATGTAGTGTTGCTGATTTTATTTCATATTTTAAGGACAATCTTTTCTACAAGTATGCAAGGCATAGTCATAGGTCTCAGTGGTTGGATCAAAAATTTAGGATGTGTAAGGACTCTTTTTCGATTGGCACTATTATATCAGTGGTTGATTTTGCAGAAAACTACACATTGCAACCAGAAAACGAGGCACAATCTCAGTATTACAATTCCATTCAGATTGCTATTTTTTTCCACATAATGTTTAGACATGCACCTGATAGTACAAAGGAGGATCAAAAGATAATCGAAGAGTATCATTTTTATATGAGTGATGATAGATCTCACTCGTCTGAGTATGTCCAACATTATTTTGAGAATTTTTTTGAGTTCTTGTAGGAGCATGATATAGCATTGGGCCGACATCTAATTTGGTCAGATAATTGCACAGGTCAATTCAAGAATGCTCATATGTTTTATTGGTTGAGTAGAATGCATGTAGAGAGGGGTCTACCTCATATTTGGAGTTTTTTTGAAGCTGGACATGGGAAAGGGGAGCATGATGGAGTAGGTGCATGCATAAAGAGAGCTCTAGTTAACGAGCAATTGAAGATTTTAGGAGAAAAATTTAGTGATGCATGTTCTATAGTTGATTGGTGTAGTTCAGCATTGTCACAGGGAGGGACACTTGATTCAACAGTGTGCAGATTCTTTTGGTTCATTGAGGATGGTACAATGGGAGGAATATTGGATTGTCATACAATCAAAGATTCTTCAAAGATGCATTCCTTTCAAACCTCAGATGCATGCACATGGACCATTTGGACACGAGAGTTGGCTTGTTTTTGTCAGAGTTGTATTCAGTGCGAGTGGGATCAATGCGAGTCAAGTGAGTGGGTGGATACATGGGTACCACAGTATCTAACTCCTTTATCTCAAACAATATCCATGACAAATGACACAATGGAAAGTTCAGTTGATTACGACCTGCTTTCAGATCTACTACAGCTAGGACATATTTTTGCAGTTGTTGCACTACAGGGGAATGAAGAGAGATCAGACTATTGGTTGGATCAATGTGTGTGGGTAAAGCATAAGCTAACACAACCAATAGAAGATGATGATGGTTTCATGTATCCTACAGGTTCAGTTGTGGTTGCAGGAACTTGGTTGTGAACATACATGATTAGAAAGAATGAAATACCTGCATTTGAAGACTATGAGAAACACAAAACCATTCTCATGTATTTGCACCTTGTTATAGTAACAAATGCTAATTTTTTGAAGCATCATGCCATACCAAAGACAAAAAAATTATGGACACTTAGTAATGTTGATCATGAAGCAATATTGGATACTCTTAAGAAAAGAGATGACCCTTCAGGCACACTTGAATAGCATTTTCAAGAATGGAAGGTAGAATTCTTATGTTCATTATGATTAAGTTCATTAGTGTTATTTTTTTAATACTAATATTTTATATACTATTGCAATGCAGGTGTCTTTAATAGTGATATTTTGTATGCAATTTTGTGATATTTTTGCAAGATTGATCATGGACCTACTGCAACAATAACTAGCTCTGATCCTTTCGAAGAGGTATGTGTCTTTTATAGTTTGCATCACACTCAAATCATCATCATTCAAGTTGTTTAGATTAATATAGATATGTTAGTCTAAGCATCTTTCTATTGTACAATATAGATTTCATTTCCACTTTTAAGGAGTATATTCTGCATGATTGATCATGGACCTGCTGCAACAATATCCAACTCTGATCCTTTCAAAGAGGTATGCGTCTTTTATAGTTTGCATCACCAACTCATCATCATTCAAGTTGTTTAGATTAATATAGATATTTTATTCTAAGCATCTTTTCTATTGTGACAATATAGATTTCTCATTTTCCCACTTTTGCGATATTCCTGGCATGATTGATCATGGACTTGCTGCAACAATAGCCAACTCTGATCCTTTTGAAGAGGTATGCATATTTTATAGTTTGCATCACCAACTCATCATCATTCAAGTTTTTTAGATTAATATAGATATGTTAGTCTAAGCATATTTTCTATTGTGACAATATAGATTTCTCATTTTCCCACTTTTACGATATTCCTGGCATGATTGATTATGGACCTACTGCAATAATAGCCAACTATGATCCTTTCGAAGAGGTATGGGTCTTTTATAGTTTCCAACACCAACTCATCATCATTCAGGTTGTTTAGATTAATATAGATATGTTAGTCTAAGCATCTTTTTTATTGTGACAATATAGATTTCTCATTTTCCCACTTTTGCGATATTCCTAGCACAATTGATCATGGACCTGCTACAACAATAGCCAGCTGTGATCCTTTTGAAGAGGTATGCAACAGATTACAACAATATAGATTGGTTATTCTAAGCATCTTTTATAGTTTGCATTACCATCTCATCATATTTTGTGTCATTTAGAATAATATAGATTGGTTATTCTAAGCTACCTTGATGGTTTGTACAGATGCTTGTCAGTCCAGAACGTGAACATACCACTATTGTTGAAGACTATGCCCTAAATGCCTCTAATAGGAAAATTTTGTAAAATTTGAATTCTCAAATTGGAAACAATGTAAAATGGTCATAATTGTGTACGGGCATAATCTATACCCAGTGATGTTTTTTGAAATATGGGTCAAATTTCTGGCATTGTATAAAGGGTATGATGAAAATGTAAAGGGGTCTATATTTTGGAAACTCATAGGTTTTGTAAAGGGGTCAATTTTTGTACTTAATCGAGCTACAACCGAAGGTTTTCTTCCTGGTTCTTTCCTGTCGGTATGCTCATTTGAACCAGGTTTTGTAATACTATCTAGTCCTCTCCCCTACTATATCTTACTCTATCTCTTACTCAAAGAGTAAGGAGAGAGCTTAACCCATCTATGTTTTTTGAAGAGACATACATATACTAGCAATCACATGTGAAGATGTAATGGGAACATTGATAGGTGCAATATGAAATTATGTATGCTACAATTAAAGTAATTGCAAGAAGTCTTGTTATGGTGAAAGTTTTATTAGAGAATACATAATCATGTTTTCTTCAAGAAGAAGTATTAATAGGTATTAGTTTTGAATTAAATTTAATCTATATGAAAAGCATTTGTAAATCAATATGTGTGTAATTGTAACAGTAAAATTTGTGTATACCATGTCATTTCCCACACAATTTTGTGTCTATTTTAAAGAAATTTCTTGATACATGTACACAGTGACTCAACATCTAAATTCAAGCTCATCTCTCTAGCCTTTTATCAATTTGCATACTTAAATCACTATACAATTAGCACTATCCTATTCTTATTCACACAGATCTATACATTTACCTTATTTTCCCATTTATCACAGTCACCAATGGGTATGCCCTCATTTATCCATTAGCCACTTGGAATTGATTGTTAGCCACTTAGATTTAACTATTAACCCATTCTAGGACACTTCTTCAATTGCAAGGGTGACCTCATGGTCACAAACCTATTCCCTTTCATTTTAAAATTCAAAATTCAAACTTTGGCTAAGTGGCATCATTCACCCACTTTGAGTTGACTAAACACATGTTTGGAATAATTTGATGATATACGCTAGCATTAATAACATACAATATATTCATTATAATCATGAAAACATTCATTTATCTTATAGCATTGGAGCAATTAATAGTGAGACATTTTGATTCAATGCAATAAAAATGAGTAACAAATTTGAACATCTAGAGTGCTTGCCAACTATTTTTAATCTTGTTTCACTTTTTGGAGATTGATCTAGGAGAACTTGCCTCCCCATGAGAAATCAACAACCCTTATGATATTTCTAAATACCACCAAGTCCCTAGATATTCAAGAGTAGATCAAAGATAAACATTCATACCCTTATCAACCCTCAATTATCAAATACCCCTATCAACCCTTAATTATGTTAGGTTGATTGTGTTTGATTGATTGCATTTACTTAATTATCCTAGGTTAACTTCATAAATAAACTTTTTTTTTTCTTTATATTTTGTTGAGCCCAACCAATCCTACACTTGATCCAACCTTCTTTTTAGGGTTTTACATTATTAAGGTTTTAAAATCTACAGTTTTCTAAGTTTACATTCTATTTTCAAATTTGAACTTTCTTATACATCCTTGTATGTCATTGATACAATTTTCTATTAGGTTTTGCATTTTTTATGTTAAGATATAGTAAATTATACTCACTTGCAATTTGATGTGTAAATCTCTTGTATTGTTAGAATGAGTACTTGAATGATCATGAGGTGTTGAGGGAAATATTGTTTTCATTAGTATTCTTTGGAATTCTTGGGATGTTGTTGTAATGGCATTGAACAAAGAAGGTCACCAATGGGAGTCACACAATCATTGCCATCAATGAAATTGACCATCTCTCACATGTAATTCTTGGGAGTTACATTGAGAGAAGTGGATCATCTTTCCTTAATGTTATCATAATTACACATTGGGGTGGTTCATGATTTTAAACTATCAAGAATGGTTTTGATGGCAATCAGTTTGGGGAAACCACTAACATGGTTTTATCTTCCCATTGCTTTGTAAATTGGAGGAATTATATAGAGGTTTCATGGGTTATGCAGGTGTACATAAGGCCTTCAAGGGCTCGATACAGGTTTGGTTGAAGGAGTGTTTTTCTTTGAATCAATAAAGTTTCAATTGCTTAGTTCATATTTTACTGTTTTCCTTGTGTTTTATGCCTGTGCACAAGCCATTCAAGCATTTTTGTATAAAATTTTTATGTAGAAACATTATTACATGTCTTGACATTATTTCAAGAGTGGAAGGTGTGGAGAACTAGGTTTTGAAATAAAATGAAGAGTTAAAGGTCTAAAAATGGTGGTTTTTTTTCACTTGAAAATAGAGTTTTTACCCTAGGGTTTGCAAAAATCTCTAAGATACTAGGAGTTTCTTTGTTTTCTAAGCATATTGGGGCCTAAATAAAGGTGTCTAAGGTGCTAGCAGAGTATCAAAGGTTGTGGAAGTGCTACATCCAATAAACCCTCAAGAATTACACTAAAAATAAGGGTTTTTTGATTTGATGGTTACAGGTCCATAAAAATGGAATCCAATTGAAGAATATTTGTTTTCTTGGTAATTTATTTTCTACCCCAAGGTTTTAGGGGTCTATGTGGTGTTTGAAGGTATGTTGATTTGCATTTTTGGGCTAATTGAGTAGCTTATTGAAGGGTGAATGTATAGGAAGTCAACTCTGGTCCAAAGGAGTCTATGTTGTTTCTCATATATGTTGTGTAACTTGGATATGGGTGTTTTAATCAGTCATGTGTTCGTCTGGTGTTTTGGAAGATTGTGGAGTAATTGGACAAAAACTAGTTTCTCACTATTACAAGGGTTTAAGGGGGTTAAAGAGGGAAATGTGTATTTAGTTGCTTGTTAAGTTTTAAGGGAGTTTTGGAATGTCCAAAGAGGTCACAATGATCTTGTTAGATGCCTCAAATAGGAAGGTTTCCAATAATTCAGATTGTTCCCTGTGTCTCATCGCCCTTTCACCACTCACCTCGGGTCCAATAGTGTAGCCTGAGTGATTCTGGATGTATTTGGTGCAAGAGAGACCATACTAGTGTAACGTAATTCCATTCGTGATGTTTGGAATAGTCTATTTGGTCGTATGAGTTGTGGAATGGTGTTGCACCACTTTGCAACTTTACACTGCTTGCATTTGGCAACTTTTCCCTCCATTGAAAAGTTATCACCACAGTAAAACACCTTCGAGATAGAAAAAACTGAGAGAGGTTTTTGTAGACGGTCCCAACACGATCCCATAGCCTTAGACGAAGAGTCTGTAATCATCACGGTCCTCTAGAAATAGCCCTTCAAAGATTGCTTCCTTTTAGCACTTTAGACTCTTAAGGGAAATCGCTGGTCCAGTGTAGCTCAAAGTGATTCGGCGTATTTGGGTACAAGAGAGGACCATCCCTAGTGTAAATGTACCCATCTAGATGTGTTGGAACAGTCTGTTTGGTCGTACGAGTTGTGGAATGAAAGTTACACCACTTTGCAACTTTACACTGCTTGCATCTGGCAACTTTTCCCTCCACTGAAAAGTCATCACCATAGGAAAATTTTCGCATAGCAAAACCGAGAGGTTTTGTTGATAGTCCCTAACATGATCCCTATGGCCTAGACAAAGTGAGTCTATACATCACGGCCCTCGAGCAAAAAAGACCTTCAAAAGATTATACCTTTTAGCAATTTCTTGGACTCAAGGAAATTACTGTCCAATGAAGCTCAAAGATTTGGGTGCATTTAAAAAAAGATAGGTTCATCTCATATAGTGTAAACCACTCATTTGGACATACCAATCTCGCTTGGTCGCATAAGCAGGAATTGTGTACCACTTTGCAACTTTACACTGCTGTATCCGGCTAACTCTTCCTCCATCAAAAGTCAGTCAACACATAAATGCTCAAGATAGAAAAAATGGAGAGATTTTTTGTAGATGGTCACATTCATCCTCCATATCTCTAGACAGAGAGTCTCAGCACGCTACTGAAATAGACCTTCAAAGATTGTTGTTTTAGCACATCGACTCCCAAAAAGAAATTGTGGGGTCCAATGCAGCTCGAAAGTGATCAAGTATTTGGGTGCAAGAGAGGACCATCCCTAGTACAACGTGAATCTTTATCCAGATGTAAGGAACAGTTCCTGCTTGGTCATACTGAATTAGGAATGAAAGCTGCACCACTTTGCAACTTTACACTGCTTGCATCTGGCAACTTTTCCCTCCACTGAAAAGTCATCACCACAGAAAAATGCCTCTAAGATAGCAAAAACCAAGAGAGGTTTTGTAGATGGTCCCACACATCCCAGCTTCTAAGGAGAGTTGCAAGCATCAATACCCAAGAATAGACCTTCAAAGAGTCATGCTTTAGCACTTTGACTTCGAAGGGAAAAATCATCTGGCCCAATGAAGCTCGTGAGTGATTTAGTTATATTTGGGGTGGAGAGGACCATCCCTCATATAAACATACCCATCTCAGATACAAAGAAAAGTTTTGGTCATATTAAAAGTTGTAATGAAAATGCACCACTTGCAACTTTACATTACTTTATCCGCAACTTTTCCTCCACCAAAAAAAAAATCACGTCATCATAGAAAAACTCTTCAGATAGCAAAAAACGAGTAATAGATGGTCACAACATGATCCTACAGCCTTGATGGAGAGTCTGAAACATCATGGTATCAAGAAACAGACCTTCAAAGATTGCTTCCCTTGGACTCCAAGAGAAATCACCCATCCAATGGGAAGCTCAAGTGATTCGGCATTAAAAAAGAGACCATCCCAGCATAACGTACCCATCCTGCATCGGCGAAATAGTTTTTCGTCAGATGAGCTGTGAAATGAAAGTTGCACCACTTCAAATTTTGCTTACACGCCAGACTCCAAGAACTTTTCCCTCCACTGAAAATTCATCACCACCAGAAAATGCCTCCGAGATAGCAAAAAATTAGAGAGGTTTTTGTAGATGGTCCCAATAGGATCCCATAGCCTTAGACAAAGAGTCTGTAAGAATCATGCTCTCCGATAAATAGACCTTCAAAGATTTTTTTCTTTTAGTACTTTGGACTCTTAAGGGAAACTAGTGGGAAACATAGTTAACTTCTTCACAAACTTGGTTTGAAGTAATTTCATTCTTTTTTGTGCATTTAAAATGGATTTTTAAGCCTTCCACCCTAAAAGTGACCTCAAATAACTTCAAACACCTTAACTACTCATTCTTATTTCATTTTGTTTAGAAACAAGCATTTTCATCTTCCAAAGATGCTTACTTTTTCTTGTTGGATTGAATGCAGACTGTGACACAACTTTCTTTTTTCAAAAATTGTTCAACTCATTGAACTAAGAATTTATCACACATCTGCTGAGAAATAAGGGAGTACCACAAACTAAAACACATTACACTTCGGTTCTCACTGACTTGATGTACTCTTCAACATCTCTCTTCTCTAAAAGCAACCTCTAAATCACTTCAAACACCTTAACTACCCTAAAAGTGACCCTAAAAGTGACCTTTAAATCACTTCAAACACCTTAACTACCTCATTCTGTCTATCGTTTTGCAAAAAACAAGCATTTTCACCCAAGAGGTCGAAGCCATTCTTGTCAAAGAAAATCTTTCTAGTTAACGAATTCCATAAGTAAACTGTGTTTTTGTATTTAGACCTAGATTGCTACCAATTTCAAGTACTCAATGTAATACTATTAAGAACAACTTTTGAGATCAGAAGAAGAACATCTGAGTAACTCCTTGAGCGTAATTAAAGAATCTTGCTGGCTTCGAAGAATGCTAATAACTCTGCCTGCTGTCTTATTTTTCAATATCATAACAACTCCCATCAATATACTTTGTATAACAAGCTACTACAATTCAAGTTTCTAATGATGAATATTTCATCATGCCGTTTCAACCATACCAATTTATAGTGCTTTTTGTTTATATGATGTGATATTCTAATCTAATTCATGCTCTGAAGGCACATCTATATATATATTTTTGCTATGTTTTCTCCATTGTTCCTCAAAGCAAGTAAATTACATAATGTGCGGTGTGAATGAGGGGCGGAGGGCCCTAATTCTTTTAAAAGTTTGTTTGAGTTTCTTTTCATTTTTGTAGTTTTTTGCCAAGCTTCCCAATGAAATGGTCTCATAGAACGGCTTAATGCTTTGGCTTTTACCGATGAAGCATTCTAGTTATTAATTAAGTAATGTGAAGTAATTCTGTATTAATTCGTTAGTTGACTTGAAAACTATATTGTTATTGGATTTTTCATCAAAGATCTAGTTGTTACTATAATGTATAATGTTTGTTGAAAGATGTACAATGTAATGTAATCTCAACAATATGAATATAAACACAGCAATATTTAACCATTCTTTATGCTATTGTACATTGAGATAAACTATTGCTCACTGATTAAATTCTTTCAAAGAGTTTAACTAGTACATGAGGAGGAAAATTAAATTTTTTGATTGTCAACTTTATATATATCAAATTATCCAATAATCAAGTGTATGTCCATATACAAAAATGACATCAACACCAACTCAAACAAATTTTTACAATATGTGAATATGCCATCATGGTATCTATTCAAAATTTACATGCCAAAATGTCTATCTCATCCTAAACTACTAGTGGATCATCAAAATGGAGCCTCTTTGAAGCACTCATTGGCTCTTAAGGTAGCTGCACAAGAAAAAGTCAAACCACAATTGTCATTAGTTATACTATATAATTTAAAATTGAATAATTAACATAAAAATCAATACACATTGAATTATAATTGAACTCTAAAATTGAAATATTGATTACCTAAAATATATGTCTCTTCAAAGGGTCAAGAGTCCTAGACTATACCCCTCTCAAAGAACTAACCAAACCAACTTTTGTAATGTCAATCTATATATGTGAACAAAATCATGAAATTGATCCAAGTTATCATAGAATTGTCAGTAATAAGAACATATTTACCAAGCACAAAATAAAATAAACACATACCTCTTTAGGGTGATCTTTTTTTGTATCTCCTTTAGGTGTTTCAACACCTCCTCCTTCAGGTGTTCGAATACCTACTCCTTCAGGTGTTGTGGCACTTATCAACAATGATGTATAGCTCACAACTGCCTGTACATAAAAATGAAAAGTACATATGAAACTATGAATCTATGTCAATGTATGCATAATCAATAAAATATATTATAAATCTTTTTTCAATCAAATTTGAGTTCAATTACCTTTCCCTTATCTAACATTGTGCATCCATAGTCTGGAGAGCATCACACCTTGCTCACACTCAGTGTTTCATACAAGTAGAGAATAAGATAAACATATAAGTTAATATATAATTTCATTAATGACAATTCAAATGACAAGCAAGTATACAGTAAAAAAATGTAAATGAGTGAGTGCGAAAATACATATTATGTGCATCTCAAGGCCAAATAAAATGGCCCTAAGGGTGCTATCAGTCACCCGTGTGAGCTCCTCCTTAGACATTAACTATTAAATAGACCATGTAAATAAATATTAGTACTTGATACTATCTCTTATTAATATTCATTTAAAAAAAATGCAAGTTATGAATTTACACCTTAAATGTTACCTATGTAATAACTCCAATGTCCACCTCTCTAGCAGGAGAGGACTCTGTAGGGTGTGCTCCACTCCCCTACATGTCATCTGCTATAATCTCCACATCCTGGATGTCATAATCGGCGGTTCCAATGGACCGGCCAGGCCTATAATAGACCCAATCATATTTGTCGACAATGATGTAAAATATGTGGACCCTGAGAAGGATGATGAGCAAGACAGATCCATCACCAGATCATCACGACCATGGCCTGTTTACCAAAGAAGCATGGAAATAGCACTACCTAAAGAGGAATGGCCTGATAGTTGTGTATGTATCCTCCAATATCCGGATGTTGCATCGAGGTGTAAGAGGAAGGGGAGGATGGTGAATATAAAGTAAATTTAATCACTTAGTCGCTCTCGCTTATCCTGTGTCACCCCACCAACGCCTCGAAGGGTTTAATGTCAAAGTAATTTGACATGATGCCCTAACAAAAAACTCAAGATATAATTTTTTTAATAAAAGCAAAAAAGGTACATCAAGATTATTGTTGCAGGTCAAAACCATATACCAATGATCGCCAAAATTTGTCTATCATGCCCCTATGCAAGTACCCATTTTATAGAAATTTTTGGTTTACAATATTAACCGGAAAACTAGTGGCCGCTTGATAAATGAAGAGGTTAATACTTTTGTTATTTGGAGATCTTTCACATCATCATAAGACAATCCACATGCATAATATTCCATCATGGTTTCTTGCCATGAATGAAAGGCATTATGTTTGGTGCAGAAGGTTTCTACATTTGTAATTATTCCTGTCAATGTGGTTGACATACGGGATAATCGAGGGATTTTCTTATAAACATCACAAATTCCCCTCAATTGCTCCAATTTTTCATGAATTAAGTCTTCAATTGATGGCTACAGAGGTGGTGGAGCATTTGGCATTTATGCATTTTGATTCTCAGCTGGTGGATTTTCATTCTCAACTGGTGGAATTTGTGCATTCTCATTCTCGGCAGCCATAATGCCTGATTAAAGTTAAAAAATAAGTAATCTAATTAATATTAGACAATATAAATGAAAATATTATTAAAATACCATAGTTTTTTAAAAAAATCCAAAAAAAACCCTACTTTTTAACAAAAAATATAAAATTCTCTAATTTTTAATACAAATACATAAGAAACACTATGTTTAAATCAAAATCCATTAAAAACATTCATTTTTTTTTATCAAAATCCATTCTAAACTCAATTGTTTAATAAAAATTCAATCAAAAACCCTATTTTGAAAAAAAAACTAATAAAATACATTCATTTTTTTTTATCAAAATCCATTCTAAATCTAATTTTTCTACAAAATCAACTAAAAACCTATTGTGGAAAAAAACTACAAAACATTCCATTTTTTTAATCAAACTATTCCAAACCCGCTTTTTCTATAAAATCAATCAAAACCATTATTTTAAAAAAAATCCACAAAAAACCATATGAAATTATTCAAATCTAAATTAAAATTGAATAAAATCAAATAAAAATAAAAAAAATTACCTTTCCAAATCGGATATCCGTTACGCGAAGAAGCAATTCACTGTGTGCCTGCGGGTTCTTCACTGTGAAATAACTTCAAAATAGCGAGTAAATTTTTTTATATATGGATCCAATTGGTAAAACTAGGTTTGGTGTTTGGTATGGTGACACCCGAGCCTAAAAAAATTCAACAAGTTCTTTTCTCATTTTTCGATCGATGAAAGATTTGTTTTTTCCTCATTGCCACTTTTTGGTCCACCATGATCCTGCACAAACCCTCCTTTGATTTCCACAAATATACACAAGAGAAGATAGCTTTAGCACTTTTCTATTCTCAAGGGTCACTTAAAATACCACAACCCACATCTTAAAAGCATCTTAGCTCACACAACTATGTCACCCCTAGAGGGTGCCCATGTTTTTTCCTTTCCTAAGTCTTAACCAAGGTCGAATCCTCCACCTTTGGCCAATAATCCTTGATGGTTATATTGTTAGTGTCTTGGGGGAAGATTCTTCCCTCCCCTTGCATTGTGATATTAGAAGTGTTTGGAGATTGAATCAGCTGGGTTCTACACTAAGGTTCATAATAAGGGTTTCTGTTCAGTGCAACAAATAGATAAACTCCCTCAAGAGACCTCCCAACCTTTAGAACAAAGGCTTTGGGGATGGTTATCTTGCACACTATCGTCGAATTGTATACTTTCCCTGAATTCACTTTTGATTATAGTGGGTTGGAAAATTTGCCTTTAGTTGTTCCCAATTAGGTCATTCCCGAAGGGTGAGTACTTTTTCCCACTACGACAGGCCTTCTAAAGGTGTTAAGAAAGCATAAAATAGTGAGTTTGGCATTCTGGTCACCCAATTAAGGGGAGAGCATAGGCCTATCACCTCAAGCATAGTAGACAAGGGGTTCTTTAACCTTCTAATTAAATTAGGTTCCTAATTTAATTAAAAGAAGACAATAAAACAACTCCAACCCTACATACATCATTAGTAGTTTGATAAAATTTGTCTTTGACCAGTGTATAAAAGTACCTACAAATAGAAAACATAAATCATTCATGACATTTTGAAAATCTGTTAAATAAACCAGATGCGATAAAATAGACATCAGATGCACTAAAATATCACTCCTATGTGCTGAAAGAACTACTAGATCATGCACTAAAAAAACTATTGAATGTGCTAAAATATCAACCAAGTGCACTAAAATAACCCATTTATGCACCAAAAGATGAGTTGGATGCACTAAAAGATGATCTGGATGCGCTGTAATAGGAATCGGATGTGCTAAAATAGGTTTTGTACATGCGTCAAAAGAAATATCAGATGTGCTACCTAAGCGTTCGTGTTCAGATCTGCAAAATAACTCTCCAGAAAATGTCAATAAAAATGGGCTAGCCCCATTGTGGGTACCAATTTATGTGTGAGTTAAAATGTTCAAAGTGAACAAGATCACACAAGAAATGAAACATATTGCATTAGAGAATTGAATCATAAATCTAATCTAATTGCAAGTAAAGAAAATTCCCTAAAATCATTCCATTGTTTCCTATCTTTAGGGATTCATTAAATCATATTGGCTCTTAGATTTGTGTATGTGCTATGATTGTTAGAATGGAAACCCGAGGAATGAAATTAGAACTATAGAATGAAAGAATCTAATTCTTACATGATGATGAGCTATGTGATTTGCTAAATGATACTATGATATCAATGCTGTAAATGATAATGGTGATATGATAATGGATATGATATTAAATATTATGATGCAAATGTTGTGTAAAACAACTTTTATAATGAGAATGCAGCTATGAAACTAATACATGATTCTATACTAAAATGCTTCCAAAATGTAAATTGCTAAATGTCAAATTACTCTAAATGCTCTATGCTTGAACTCTAAATGCTCTCACAAAATTTCTGCATAGTAAGTTTTCTCAAGATGGGATTGCAAATGTTGTAGAATGAGGCTTTATTTATAGGAATTCCAAGGAATATTATGATGTGGCATGATTCGATGGTCAGGATTTCAGCTTGAAAGATGAATGGTGGAGGATAAAGAGGTTAGAGGGAATCACAAAGGATGTTCCCTTTAGTAAAACACTTTTCCAATGTTGAAGGGAATCAATGGAGGAAGAGAGCCATGTGTCTCCAAGTTTGTTTCAAGTTTGTTGAGGATAATTCTAATTTAGAAATTAGATTTATTTAAATTCTTGAAACACAAGGTGAGGTGGATGATGAGGTGGCAGGAGGTTAGAAAGTTATGTAGAAATGTGACAAAATTGAATTTAAAAATTCAAATTTAGTGAGAGGGAATTAATCAAATAAAACAAATTAGTTAGATTTGTTTATTTAATTAAATCATGAAGAAAATGATTTTAGAAGAATTTTAAGAGAGTGAACTATATAAGTAGATGAATTAAAGGGGTTTATTAATTAAATGGCTTGTATTTAATTAATTGATTATCCTGACCGATTTTAGGTGTATATAGCTTTCAATTTTCCCCATTTGTGTATGTTTTCCTACCTCTATTAAGGTTCTATTTAATGTGGGTTTTCTTTCATGTGTCATTTACTTGTCATTCTTAAGTGTTAAATTGTAACAACTCTTTTACAATTCTCTATTTCTCTATACTATTTAATGCTAGATAATGTGGCTCCAATTTTAAATTGACCTTGAGCCAACTATTACATACATTGCTTTTCTTGTATGAATATGTTTCATGATATTTTTTTCCCCACTTCACCATTACAAACTGTTCATTATTGTAGTTCACCTCTTCTATTCTCCATATTTTTAAGTTCTATTTAATGTGGGTTTCCGATCGTCTATCATTTTCCTCTAATTATTAATTATCCTTCTAATAGCTCTTTTATAGTTTCCTTGTTTGCCTATAATATTTGGTGCCAAATAATGTAGCTTGATTTTTGAATTGACAAGCCAAATATTACATAGATTGCTTGTCTTGTATCAATGTTTTGTTCATTTAATTAAGGATTGTGCCCTCATGTATTTTTTTGGTTGGCATGGGACTTTAGGAGTTTCTTATTCTATTGTCCTTGTGACAAGAATTTTTTTTAACTTTCAAAATTATGAAATTTTATAGACTGGTATAAACTACAAACATAACATTGACATGTACCTTTGAAATACTTTCAATTTTTTT
Source organism: Sequoia sempervirens (assembly GCA_007258455.2). Classification (NCBI taxonomy): domain Eukaryota; kingdom Viridiplantae; phylum Streptophyta; class Pinopsida; order Cupressales; family Cupressaceae; genus Sequoia; species Sequoia sempervirens. The sequence continues at coordinate 4,736 of VDFB02156486.1, read as the reverse complement.
TGGTATGTGTATGCCTTTTGGCCTCTGGTTATTGTTCCTTGTTATCTCTGTCCATCCTTGGTGCTATGCGCATTTTGTACAACTTATTGCTTTGTATGGTTGTTTTTCTTGGCATGACACTTTAGGAGTTTCTTAATCTATTGTCCTTGTGACAAGAATTGTTTTTTAATTTCAAAATTCTAAAATTTTGTAGGTTGGTATAAACTTCAAACATAACATTGACTTGTGCTTTTGAACTAGTTTTAATTTTTTTTGGTATGTCTATGTTTTTTGACCTCTGGTTATTGTTCCTTGTTATCTGTTTGCAACTTTTCTACTATACACATTTTCTATAGCTTATTGCTTCATATAGTTGGTGCTATACACATTTTCTATAGCTTATTGCTTCATGTGGTTATTCCTTGGCATGACACTTTAGGAGTTTCTTATTCTATTGTCCTTGTCACAAGAATTGTTTTTAACTTTCAAAATTCTGAACTTTTGTAGATTGGTATAAACTTCAAACATAACATTAACCTATTCCTTTGAATTGGTTTCAAATATTTTGGTATGTCTATGTTTTCCAGCCTCTGGTTATTGTTCCTTGTTATCTATGTGTAACTTAGCTGTTATAAACATTTTGTACAACTTATTGCTTCGTTTGGTTTTGATAAATTTAACTTAAAATCATTCAAAGGGAATGGTATGGAATGTGAACTATATGTGAAAATTATTGCTATCTAATGTTATTTTTGACCCTTCTCCCATGTATTCTTTTATACTTTGTCACACTACAACATTGAACACTACATTTACTTCCTCTCATGCCACCGTACAACAACCCCATCATGCATTAACTCTTGCACAAGCGAACCCGTACCATTCATCACAAGAGGAATCAACTTGATGCACAAAGGCTTCATGAAACAAATGATGTGATTAAGGAGGAAGGGGTCAAGAGTGTGGAATGTTTCATGAAGCCTTTGTGCATAAAGCTCATGCCTATTGTCATGTTGTATTTTCTCTTTATCCACAATATTGTAGTAGTGCTCATTGACCTTTGATGATGAGTATTTATACCATTCAAAGTCTGCTATATGTGGACACATGATGGAAAGTGCAATTTTGGTGCGCTCAAAATGGTAACAATGTGCCCTCTTTCCATTGGAGGATGTAAAAATAGAGCACGTTGCAAACACCAACTTAAAGAGAAATGGTGTAGCTAAAGAGATATACATGTGCACATGTAAAAAAAATAAAATTGAAAAGTATAAAATAAATCATCTTGCCTGAAAAATTGTATGATCCCTACATTCCTTCCAGGTCATAAATTTAATTTAAGTGGAGATGAAATAGAATTTGAAAATAGTGAAAATCACATTGAAATTGAAAATGAAATTCTTTTTTAAATTTTTTTGATGAAAGAAAAAAGATTTTAACTGCAATTGCTCCTATGGTAATGGGTATAATGCCAAAGATGCACAAAGATAATGACAAACAATAAATGAAGGGAAAAAAGTGTACGTGTATGTGTATGTGTATGTATATGTATATGTATATGTATATGTATATGTATGTTTATGTATATGTATATGTATGTCTATCCCAAGAATTTGGCTTTCCAGATAAATAGATGAACATAGTTAACGACATGCCATGTAATTCATAAACATGAAACTATATTTCCCTGGTGAGCATGTTGTATTTGTAGATAGAAATCTAGACAATTGTAATCATGGGATATGTAGTTCATTAGTCAAATATTTGTGAGCCACGTATTACACTTGAGATGGAGAGGATGAAGAAACAAAGGAGCTATTTTTCCCTACAGAGAATGTAGGGAGATGATATAAAATTCATGGTGTTTCTCATGACTTTATAATTTGTGGTATTTTCCAAGAGATTACAAGTCATGTTGTTCAATATGGATTTAATAGCACTTCTAACTACATACTCTGCAGGGAAAGAGTGTTTTGGTGTGTGTGCCTCATATTTTTTCACATGATGATTATGTGCATTGCATGCTATGTATACGTATACTTCAGCATAGGTGCTCCAAAAAAATATGTTCATCAATCCCAACTATATAACGTTCACATAGCAATGAATAGATTCAGTGAACCAATTGTAAATGCTATTAATTATTTTTAGTTTCACATTGTCGTATATGTATATATATATGTATATATGTATATGCATATGTAAAAACAATAAATCAAGGGTGAAAAGATTAATAACCCTAACCATATTTTTAGCTGAAAGAAAGAAAATTTAACTGTAATTGCTCCAATCATAATGGGTATATTTCCAAAGATGCATAGACATAATTACAAACAATAAACAAAGGAAAAAAAGTGTATGTATATATATATATGCATATGTATATGTATATGTATATGTATATGTACCGAAATTTCTATAAGTTAGTAACATGTTTTGCACATTTCAGTATATTAAACTATATATGTACATACTCTAGAAACATTTTCAAAAAAATTGTGTCGTATTTGACTAATAAGTTTAAAACTCTACATCTATATTCTATTTTCCATTTTCTATGCCTATATTAGCCTAAGTTTTCTCATTTTTCCTTGATGCTTTGCTTGCACATATTCTTATGTGTTTTTCCCACCTTTTCAATTGGTTTTATTTGATTCAAATAGATGGAAAATGTTGACCTACAAAATTCTCTTTTGAGCATTTCATTGTTTTACTCTTCCTGTATATTACATTCATAAATATATAGGCTTGTCTACATTGTATTTTTGTCTAATATATGATAAGATTCCATGCAAGTTGTGGCACATTTATCGGGCATCCTACTGTTGTTGTGCGATGGGGTGGGGGGAAGTAAATGCAATATTCAATGTTGCAATGTGATAATGTGTATTGTTTTGGCTGGATTGTGAAATGAGCCACTATTATGTTCTTTGATAGAAAACTATTGAAAAATGCTTTGACACACCTGCATTAGATAGCAGATTGGAGGGTTGTACAAGTGTTGTGCTCCACAACCTATAGTGTTTGGCCTCCTATTGTTACTGTATTTTTTTTTGCAATGTCTTTTTGCCATTCCATACACATCTAAGCACCAAGATGTATTTTGATAGATTCAAATAAAATGTTGCTTTGTAGTAATATCATGTTGGCCTCAATGCAAACATAGATGGACAAGGAGATCCATAGCTATAAGCATAAACAAGGTTTTTTTTTATAAATTTATATTTTACTAAGCTATACATTCAACTCTTTTCTTCCTACATCGTTAGATAGGCTCTAGTACATATCAAAATTAGGTATGTTTATAAAGTTATTTGTGTGAATTTTATCCTTTGAAGCAAAACCTTTGATATTTCTTTGATGTCTTTATTTTAATGATATCTAGGTATTTGATCCATGGAATTGATCCTATTTTCAAACAATATCTCCCATATATTCTTCTTTCCCTATATTTATCAACATTACAGACAAGTTCCATCTTGCCCAATTCTTTATCAGCATTCTCTTTTTCTTAAAGTTATTGCAGCCAAAAAATCACTACAAAAAAGGAAATCATTTATGAGAACATGGATTTTTTTTGCACCTTCATCATCGTGCAATACATGATATACATGCATGAACATATTCTTACATGCACTAGACTACAATAAATATAGCATACTGTACACATTACATTTTTCCATGTCTCTACAGTTATCTTCTCACCTTATGGGAAAAATTATCTATACATAGCTCTTCATCAACATACCTGTCTTTTTAAAGTTGTTACACAAAAAAAAACTATAGTATAAGAAATCATATATGAAAACAACAAAATTTCACCTACTTCACCATTGTGTGATATATGATATGGATCCATTAAAATTTTGATGGGTCTTCCATACTTTTCTTGCTCGGGGGTTTGGCTAGAGCCCATGAGGCTTCATGATGCCAATATGGCAGGGAGGAGAACGAGCATCAATTTTGTGGTTTTCCCTTGCATCGTCATACATTGATTGTTGCAAATACACAACATATTGTATTCTGGCAACTACATTTCTCCATGCTTATACAACTATCTTTTCAGCTTACCAGATCAACTATTTAAACCTGCTTCTTTATGATGATACCTATTTTCTTTAGGTTATGACAAAAATTATATGATGCAATCCTAAATTTCTTTTATGTAAACAAAATCTTGCCCATATCTTTAAAGCTATACACAGGTAACAAAATTTGAAACATATTCATACAAGATTCAAGCTACATCCTTTGGTGGTAAATATTCAAGACAAATAGAGAATTGTATAAGAGGTATTAGAATAACACTTATTTGCTAATTAATATTATAGACAAAAAACCACATTAAATAGAGCTTTAAAATATGGATTATAGAAGAAGAAAACTATGATAATGAATAGTTTTTTACGAGGAACTAAAAGAACAATATCATGAAGAAAAGTTTGTTTTCCAAAATTCAAAAAAATGAGAAAAAAATAATATCATGAAACTTATTGATAGAAGACATATAACATGTTCCATCAAAAAAAAATAACCATGACAAAACTTTTAGAATTTAAAAAATTGAAAACAATCCTTCTTACAAGAACAATAGAATAATTTGTTATAGTGAGCTTCAAACATATGAGGGAAAAGGAATATCATGAAACATATTGGTACAAGACAAACAATCTATGTAACTGTTGGCTTGTTAATTCTAAATTCATAATTCTTTTGTAATTCTTTTTTAACCAATCATAGGCATTTAGGAACATTCT